>CM034358.1:90473292-90630775 GCA_019925275.1 Mytilus edulis
GGGGGGGGGGGGGGGGGGGGGGGAGGGAATCTCTTTGTCTCTTGATAGACTTTTAAAACATTTAACATTGGTACGTTTTTTTTTTAAAAAAAATAAGGAAATCACAAAAAATTGTGATTTTAAAATTTAAAAAGCTTTTTAAAAACCTAATGTATAAAAAATCTTTGAAAGAAAAGAAGGGGTTAGGGGGGCTTTTTTTTAAAAAAATTTTTGTACCAAATGTAAAAAAAAAAACCAGAGGATTTCGAATATCTGTAAAAAAAAGGTCAAAAAAAAACTAGAAAACATTTTAAAGCTTATAATAGTCACAAATATAACACCTCTTTAAAACAGTATTACTAATATAAAAACTTACAAAAAATTTGGGAAAAAAGAACGCATAGAATAAAGCCTCTCAAAAAGAACATCAACGTTTTTCCCAAAAATTTAAAAACAAATTTGTTTTTATCCCCCGATACACAAGGGGACGTGATGAGACAAAAATTTTTTTAGAAAACTGGTACATGTGCACATGTGTAGTGAAAATTACATGATTTAACTACAGGGTACTTGCATGAACGTGTTGTGAAATACATGATTTTATTAAATTTAAAGGTATAGATTAAAGTATACCCCCAAGTGCCTAGTAAATTTGATTCTAATTGCATATCTTCAAAAAAAAGGCTATATAAAAATTTTACATTTTCTTTTGGCATCCTTATCATATCTCTCATAACCAGATATATGTAGCTGAAAATGACCGTAACCTTTTTTTTTCCTAAAAAAAAAAAACCCCAACCCCCAAAAATTCTGATTCCCATTTTGAGGGGGAACAAATAACATCCCCCCTTAGTTAAATGGTTGATCCCCAACGTATTGTTTCCTTTCATGAAATTACAAGGGGAATTTCAGACTACTGTTTCATTTCTATTAATTTCCCTTAAATTTTTTTTTTTAAAGAGTCGGTACCATCATTAACTGTTAATTTTTTGTCTGTAGAATGAAGCAAGGGAGAGATTATAGAATTTTTTTAAATTACAATTCAAATTAAGTCATGTAGACCTCCTCATAACAAAGCCCAGTATTTCAACTAAAACGATAAGTTATCCCTTATTTAAATACCCATCAATAGTTTTCGTTTCTATGACCTGCAATGGCCTTAATAATATACTAACAATATTTCTAAGACCTTCCATATCAGGAAAACTTTCTATTGTGAATAGAATATATTATGCATTTGAAACGTATTCATGAAAGTTAACGATATCTTGTGTTTTTGATTTTCGGAAATTCATCAACATTCTGTTAACTGGAATGATTCTTAGTTTTCTTTTCTTTTCCACAACCCCACATTATTTAGCTTTCGATGACACCGAATTTGTGCTATCAAAATTTGGAACTATATTTCCAAATACGGATTTATACCGTTGATGCACATACTTCCTCTGCTATCTCTGTGTCAAGAATATCCTTGCGCGTACTTTCAGTTCCGGTGCCATTTCGGCCTAGTCACACATCTTCCCCTTCTATAACATTTAGATCATGTCCAGTTATGTTAGTTCGGATCTGTATTGATTTTTTGCTGCGATAAATATCCCATAAGCCAGCGACTATTTCAGCTACTACTATCTCACTAGAATTTTTTCCAATGAGTCGCAATGTAAAGACACCGTCATGTCGTAAATAATCTAACACAAATCTACCTACAAGTTTTCTTTCGGGACCAGTTGTGATCCGTTCCATAAGTTTTAAAAACTTTTTAACAAAATGAATTCTTGTCGATGGAAAAAGCATGTACCAGAACCACATAACAAAATTAACACACGTGCATATAGATACAAATACTAACCAAAACCACATAAATATATAAATTTTCTCATTGAAAATATTGATCGGAAGAACGCATTGAACACTGTAGTGCTGCAGATTTGTAATTTGCCGGATCCGGAAGTCACACATTGTTACTTTGGGAAACCTATGTGAACCAGACCATTCCTTTCCCTCCGTTAGTTCTTGTAGCACTTCGAATCCATAAACCTTGTAATTAGATCCTAAAAATTCATTCAATAGAAAAAGTTGTCCAATTGCATTTATGATATACAAAATTTTCATCAGAAAGTACACAGCTACAAGAAAATTTCCATATTTTCTTCCGCAAAGCAAATTTAAATTTGCAGACAGGATGTGTCTTAATTTGACACAACACGCATGTCTCGTTTCTCGTTGATTGTCAAGACAACGATCCAAATGTCTGACCAGATATTTGAGACTCCTGGCTCTGTTTTCTGGGCTTTCCATCATGGCATCGCTTGCCAAGCTTACTATCCTATCCACATTTATACCAGAATGTCCATTCAAAATCCGCCAAATGATACAAGGTAAATAAAATAATAAGGCTTGAATGAGGAGCATAACTGGTACCCACTGGTAATAGTTAATTTCCTTTTCTTTTCGGAGATGCATATGCTCCAGTGAGGGAACTTGAGATTCCATTGGAATATAATAAGTGTCTTTTATCCAACATAAATTGTTTGTATAATCGACATGGGTACCAGGAAATTCTGCAGGGCACCAGCACCTAATGGGATCGCCGACATATTGCCGAGCGGATACAACTACAGTAAATATAATCAATATTCCAGTGGTATAGAAATGATTTAGTCTATCAACAATGTCATCATCGTTACGTACTTTAACGTTGGCAACTCTCCCAACCGACCCAATAATACTGTCCATCCTGAAAAATAAAAATAAAAACATTTGATAAATATGATAATCTAAAGAATCTCCACCCCGACCCAATAATACTGTCCATCCTAAAAAGATATAGAACATTTAATAAATATGATAACGAAACATTCTTTAAAAGTATCAAACACAGGTCTTGTATTGAGTCAGCGAATATTTTTTCCCATCAAAATAAAGATATAGGAAGATGTGGTGTGAGTGCCAATGAGACCATTATCAGGGTTCGTACGGGGCATGGAATCCTGGAAAAGTCATGGATTTTTATTTAGGGGGGGGAAAGGCCTTTAAAAGTCATGGAAAGCTATATTTTAGTGACAAGTCCTTGAATAGTCATGGAAAATGATTATTTGCACTGTAATCTTTATTGCATGTCTTCAAACATCTAAAATTAAATGATCCCCATAGTTTTCGTCGAAACTGTCGAATGCTAGAAACAAGGCCCCAGTTGTGGTAAGTGTAAAATGAGAATTTAAAATTCGTTTTTTCAAAATTGTTTATAAAAATATGCAACCGCATCTGGTTCCCTTCATAGTGCAATTTGCTATAACAGTATTGAAATAAGAAACCAGCTATCGGAATATTCGAAAACGAAGTTATTGCTACCAAACAGCCGTTGAAAAACACTTTTAATGATAATGTATGGATAGAGGAGCTGAAATGATAAGAGTCCTACATATAGTAAAGAGCAATTTTTCATACAAAAGTTGTGAGGATATCGTCTCGGTATTTAAGAATATGTTTCTGGATAGTAGACAAATGTCACTTTTGAAATGGCAATGATGCCTCTAAGTAGGAAGGTGATAGTTTTTTGTCTACAATGTATTATCTGTTTGATGAAAGTCCAACCAGTCAAGAGGATTATGCCAAATAACCTTTTCTAATACTTTGTTTATTAAAATATTTCAAAATTTGTATATATTCTTTTATACTGTAAAAAGAGGCAGAACATATACCAAAGGGGACATTCAAATGAGTGTGTAGGTCATACTCTTTCATAGAATCTTTGATAACAAGTAGGTCTACATCATTGTTAGCAATTTAACTCAGTATTGTCATTCATAAATATGTTGGTATTTCTCATTGTGTTTCAGTGCAATTGTGTCATTATTGGATGTTAAAAAGATTTGTTTATTTAGTTGCATGGAAAGGACATAAAAGCATGTTTATAGCATTAGGAATGACTTTTTGGTCTATAGTTTTGGGGTATGGAAATTTCATAAAACATCCTTGAAAAGTCATGGAAAAGTCATGGAAAAATGGAACTAAAAAGGTGTATGAACCCTGCATTATTCATCCAAATAACAATTTAAAAACGTAAACCATTATAGGTCAATGTACGGCCTTCAAAAAGTATCCTATTCAAAATGGATTGAGTTCAAGTTCTGTAACACTAACAGCGTATGTTCACTGTTCTTATTTTCCTTTTCTTTTTTATTCTATATGGATATAATATTATAAAACTAAATTCACTATGTACAATGTATGGATGTATCTTTTTCCAGATTCACTATTCAATAATTATAATCTCAGTTTCTCTGAGTCATATCATTGAGCTTAGTAACATTCCTGATTGTGCAATAAGTGATTAAAAATATACACGATAATACAAAACGGTTTCATTGATAGAGAAAATTACCACATAAAAACAGGAGACATTACTGGGATAAAAGGAGGGGTTAACTGCTAAATCAATTAAACAGGATCTAAGATTTTACCTTTCTGTGTTAATGTGCCTTTTTCAAATATCCAAAAATATATATATATATAATTATAATTATAACAAAGCTTACATGTTGTTCAGAATTCTGACACTACATTTGTATATTCAATATTCCATGTTTTCATCGAAACTTTTGTCAAAATTACCATATTAAAACAGGAGACATTTCAAAGGGAAAAGGGGGTAGAGGTCTAACTGCTTAACTAATTTAAACATATTTTACCTATCTAAAACTTAAGTGTTTAAGTACCTTTTCAAAATATCCAAAATAAAAAATAACAAAGCTTACATGTTGTTGAAAAATCTTAACACTACATTATTATATGAGCTATTCAATATTCCTTGCCTTCATCCAAACTTCTGTCAGAGACAATACATGTATAACACATAAGTACGCGTAACTAGACCTGTCCGAATGTGTCGGTACATCTAAGACATAAACAAACCATAAGATTATGTAAACAATGCACATGTGGTACCGTATATTTCTTATTAATGGGATAATTATTAAGGCATGGTAATTGATTGACCAGAAACACTTTTTATAATGCATTACTTCGTTCAGGTATTCCGTAGATAATTATTTAGAGATGGAGGCAATCGGACGCACCTTTATCAAAATATTGTCAATCTTGTGTTGACTCGCGCGTTCGGCGAACAATATTTGGAAGCAAGCTCAGGCGCGGATCCAGAGGGGGGGGGGGGGGGGGTTCCGGGGGTTGGAACCCCCCTTTTTTTGGACGAACAATGCATTTGAATGGGGACACGTAATTGGAACCCCCCCCCCCCCCTTTGTCCTGGGTTAGGAACCCCCCCCCCTTTTTTAAAATGGCTGGATCCGCCCCTGAAGCTTCAAAACCTAAAGCTATTTTGGATTTTTCATTAATCAATAATTTAGGACCAGTCATTCAGAGTCCAATTTTTACTATGAATTAATAGATTAGAGAATAAAAATGCGGGATGTCACAAAGAGACAACAACCAGATCAAAGAGCAGAATACAGCCCAATGACACGAATGCTTCTACAGCGCAACGGAAAATCTTTAGCTGACCACTGAATAATGATTTTTACTGTCTAGGTCCACAAAATGAATTACACATAAAGACCATCTCAAAACTTGTGATCATTTCTGACACCAAGTTAGTTGCTTGAGCCATGACACCGGCACCAAATAAAAATCAACATTGACAACATTTTCTTCTACTTTTCTTATTTTTCAACCGTCATATTTTCTTTTAAAAAACACTGAATCTATAAGGTCTGGTATAAAAGTTGAATTAAACATTATTTTACCTTCACCCTTTGTACCCTTTTCAAGTCTTTCGTTTCAGTTTATATGTAACACTAAGTTTAATACTATACGAACTCAAAGGTTATAACGCCATCGCTGTGTTCACTTACTATCAATGAGAATGCACATGCATGTCAGAAGTATGTCATTTAGTAGACACTAAATACAAAACAAGGTAAACAACTTCAAAGTACTCTTCCTCGTAACACTAGGTTAATTATATCTAATTCTACACATAGTATACTGCCAAGATGACTCAACCACTGTGTTATAGAAATGCTGAGAATTTAGAACGTTCTACAACGCTTATTACATATATGGAATGTGTATGATGAAACAATAAAAAAAAGATGAAAATTTAAACTTATAAAACTTTTTTTTCTTAATAAAACAGTAGAAATTCTAATGAGCAAAAAAGTATAATTTAACAACAGAAGTGATCAAATGTATCATATTTTACATCCATAATACAATGATTCCCCCTTTAATTAAACATAAAAACATGTGTTGAAAATGTATAATCATATCATGTAATATAATCGGGAAAACAATATTATGGTGTCATGTTGTATAATATATTCTGCTTGTACATGTGTTGTTTCTTCCAGGCGCGGATCCAGAGGGGGGGGGGGGGGGGGGGGGGGTCCGGGGGATGGAACCCCCCCTTTTTGGACGATCAATGTATTTGAATGGGAACATGTGATTGGAACCCCCCCCCCCCCTTTTGTCCTGGGTTAGGAACCCCCCTTTTTAAAATGGCTGGATCCGCCCCTGTCTTCTATGTTGTCGTCACTATTATTTGGGACTAAAAAGTTTGGTTTGTTTTCGAAATTTATAATAAAATCAGTTTTTGGTAATACAATTTATTTGGAACTTTTATAGACTCTGTTGTTGTATACCAGATATTGACCTCGAGACGTCTTGCTTTAATGAGTCAAATTGTTGGGTTGTAGTCCCATTGGTTTTGTCAAATGTTCATTTATCTGTATACAGAGAAGACCATTTTTATGTATATACAAAGGAACTTTATCAATTGGTTCTTTATAGAAACATTTCAAGACACGGTTTTGAAAGATATTTTCTATTAAACATAAATGTATGATACCCAAAACTTTGACAACCACATAACATTCATAAAGTTATTTGATTTTGTGGACATTGTACATAAAGTAAAGTTCGATTATCCTAAGACATGTTTACAAATTATAATGTTAAGAGATATATAGGAAGTGTATAAAATACTTTTTATGCAGAACTCTTAAAACGTATACTAAAATAAAACAAACTCATACAGCATAAGCATTATCCAAGCAATATGTCCACTCACCACAATTAAATAATGAAGAATTGTCCAGCTTTCTCCAAACAAGTTCTAAACAAAAGTTATTCATACTCAGACTAAACATAAACTAAGAATAAACCATCCCATAATATACATGTTGATTCAACGTTACAACAGCTGTCCGTACAATAATTAGATCATACTATGTACGTTATATTTATTCATATTTATCTGCTTTTCGGTATTTGATTAGAGCTCCTTGCATGTAATCCTCTGATTGCATCATGGCTGCCAGTGGGTGTTCAAATACCTTTCTCACCTTCCTGATAAGAGATCTATGATGCAACAGAGATTCGGTTTTTTTCAAGGAGAAAATTATCTGATAATTGCAAGTTCATGAAAGATGAAACATTATATATTCTGTATAAATGAAAACAGACATGAGGGATCAAAACACGATAACTCACAAAACAGAGGATCTGTAAAGTCATGAGCCGGGTGGGGTTTGGTGGGATTCGGTCATCATAGAACGGTTAACCATAGATGTAATACCCATTATCTATGGGTTAACAAAGATGAAAATGTACATACAAAGCTTGTATTGCAAACAGAAAATATTGCACTTTTTGTTTGAAAGATCTCAAAAAAACAGAAGCAGATCCAGGGATTTATATAGATAAATAAAAATATAGAGTGACTAACCAGGCAAGATCAGGCAATGTTATAAGAGTGGGACTTTTTGACAAGTCTTTGCATAAACCATATATAAACTGTTATTCCATCACCCTTCCCACACCCTTTGAATCCACTTATGACAGTGAAATTTAAATCTTTAAAAAAAACGGGGGGAAATAAAAAAATCCGACCAACAACACCGAAAGGAGTAACAACTTTCGAGACATTTGTTGGGAAGATGTAATTAACAGTGAAACAAGCTTAAAGAATTTCAAGTAGATAGTTAAATTGTATGTAAACCAAGTGCAAACATTTCTCGTAAATAAGCTTCAAATGAAAATCCAATGTATTTAACAAAGTCAAGCACTATAATGGGTATTTATCAACTAATATATTTGCACTTAAATAATCTAGTAATGTAAGGTGGCGTGTTGGTTCTTTGTCTTAATCAATTGCCTTATTGCAGTCAAATTACTAAAATTTCTCTTGGATATTTCGTGCTAGCTGTTTCTCTAGCAGAACATGCATGGTACTGTATTTAGTTTTGAAATTATACTGCATTGATGTTTATTAGAAATTTATAATCTTCTAAGTTTATTCTTCTTCCTGTATTTTATCAGAACTTTCATTTGTTTGATTTGATATACATCGGGTTTGGAATAAATTGTTTGAATAAAAAGAAGATGTGATATGATTGCCAATGAGGCAACAGACATGACACAGAAATTAACAACTGCAGGTCACCATACGGCCTTCAACAATGACCAAAGCCAATACCGCACAAATGTACCACGAAATGTCAAATGAAAACAATTCAAACGAGAAAACTAACGGCCTAATTTATGTACAAAAAGCGAACGAAAAAATGTGTTAGTTTTATCATGAAATATTAAAATATTTTAAAATTATACTGCATTGTATAAGTATGAGATAGGATAATTCTTCGTGCATTTTAACATATCTCTGACTTGCAAGATTGATATACATCGGGCTTGGAATAAATTGTTTGAGTTAGTCATGATTATCGTAGAATATTATACAACGGCTTTCATCGAATCATAAGTGATACAGGCTGTAGTTATTTAATCCATGGCTTACTTATGATAGGTAGCCACAGTAGATACATTGACATATTTACAAGGTTTGGATCAGCAAACCATAAAAATTCGAATTTCAAGTATGCATTTAAAAAAAGTGTTTGCAAGGTTTGAAGCAGCAAATCATAAAACTCAAATATCAAATATCTGTATTAAAACAAAAGTGCATGTCGGGATGTATAAGTACCGGGCAACGTCCACTTGTATTTTTGTCCATCTGATGAGTTAAGCCTTTTTCAACTGATTTTTATAGTTCGTTCTTATGTTGTACTGTTATACCACTGTCCCAGGTTAGGGGGAGGGTTGGGATCCCGCCAACATGTTTAACCCTGACACATTATTTATGTATGTGCCTATCCCAAGTCAGGAGCCTGTAATTCAGTGGTTGTCGTTTGTTTATTTGTTACATATTTGTTTTTCGTTAATTTTTTTTACATAAATAAGGCCGTTAGTTTTCTCGTTTGAATTGTTTTACATTGTCTTATTGGGGCCTTTTATAGCTCACTATGCGGTATGGGCTTTGCTCATTGTTGAAGGCCGTACGGTGACCTTTAGTTGTTAATGTCTGTGTCATTTTGGTCTTTTATGGATAGTTGTCTCATTGGCAATCTTACCACATCTTCTTTTTTATATTCCCTCTTTTCTAAAGATTTTCTATATATTTGTGTGTATTCGTTGTTTTGTAATTACACACAGATTTCTTTATTATTTCACATAAACCATTACTATGTCTAAACTAATATTTTTTTCTGTTTGATTCATATAGAAATATTGATTTTGTAATTAACTTCCCATAAATTTACTAAAACATTTATGCTTTGAACAGTAATAACGTTACATGCTTTTTTACCTTGTACATCCATATGCTGCTCGCATTAACGATTCAAATCTGTGTTAAAATGTTCACTTGTAGATGAATAGGTTTTTTGTTGAGAAAATAAAACTGCATAACATATTTTGGGGTATTTGTTGTTTTGAACTTTGACTGGAACCTCAGCTTTTTGTTTTTTTGTTTTTTTTTCTGCCAGTATGCCCTAGTTCTATAAATTTAGCCACCTTTTATTAGTTTCGAGGGTTAAATGCTTATTTATAACTCTTTTAAAACCATTTGATATGCTAAGATTTACTATGCATATTAGCAGTATGTCTTTATCCAATTTTGGTACAACTTTTAGAATTTGTGTTTTGTTTTTTAAAAATACCAAAATGCCTTTGTGCAAGTTCCACTGGTGCGTCGAAGAGTACATGTAGATGAAACGCACGTCTAGCAATTTATAACCCAAGTATGTTTAACATTGTTTAATGGGTTTTGTTATCTCCTCTTTTTAAAAATGCAGCTAAATATAACGTTTATATCAATGTTGCTAGTGGTTCAGTTTTCTTCGATCAACTTTATTTATGAAAAAATAAATAAAAATCCAAATATTTCAAAGAACATGTTTAACAGGTATTGAACAATCGCAATAATGAAATAAAAAGACAAAAAAAGATACTATAATGGTATACGACGGCAGAAATGATATCGATATCAAAACCATATCCAAGTCATTCTTATATAAATCTTATATAATATCATGATACGCGATTCACATGAAATGCCAAGCGGACAAGGCAAACCGACTACTAGTAACAGACAAACAGACAGAACATAGCCATTTGTGTCTGAACAGAAAGTATCTATATAATTCAGCTGAAGCCCCGATACTACTCATATCAAAACCAAAATAACGCTCGATTTAATTTTCTTATATAAAATTTTACTTAAAAACCCAACCAGTGCTGCTTCTAAATCAACTGCTTCATGCTGTTACAAAATTGTGTAAGCGATATTAATTTGTTATTAACTTAATATATTAAAATTCTGGGATATAAATAGATAGATATTTGCAAATATAGTAACAACTTAATAAATAATCAAATTAATTTTTCGTTCAAATTATAATTTAAAATTGGTTTTGTAAATTATTAGATTGCGTCCTAGAGATCTGGTGAAACTTTGTTAGAGGTCACATTTAGAATTGCAAATGTGTTTGGATACTTCGACGGATGTTAAGCTGCATGGCTTGCAGAAAAACCTTTCGTACAGAACGGTTAATCAATATGGAGTTCTAATATAAAGTTACTTTCAGACGACAAAATGCACCCGCTTATGTCCACGTTCGTATAATAATTTAGACCTCGCTAATCGATTTTGTTTTGCTTATCTAATTTCAATTTAAAAGGTCATACAGAGCACATCGTTCTGTAAAGGAAATGTAAGGAAAATGAATAACAAATTCGCCATAGACTTATAGAGATGCTATAGAGCTTTATGTATGTCTTTTTGGCTCTTTGTTATTTTGTCATGATGTTGTCAGTTTGTTTTCGTCTTAGAATGAAATTCAAAACAGTGTGGCTGTGGCCATTGATTGACACATTAAATTCATTCATTGACTGGGACAATTTACGTGAACGTTTGACTGTAACGACCACTGTTCACGACGTACCTACGATAGACATTTAAACTGTGGATCACCACGGTTTCTTAACGCCTTTAATGATATAATAATTCGAAAAATTAATCAGAAATAACCTTTATGTTTTGATTTATATAATTGATATAAATCAAAACATCGTGTTATTTCTGATTAATTTTTTTCGAATTACTTTATTACGGTGTTGAGAACCTTTGGTGACCCCATAGTTTAAGTGTCCTAAAAAAGTTTAAAAAGTACACAGTGAGCAATGGTCGTTACATACAAACGTTCACCTAAATTGTCCCAGTCAATGGATGAATTTAATGTGTCAATCAATGGCCACAACCACACTGTTTTGAATTTCATTCTATACGTTTGAATGTCTCTTTGGTTCATGTATCTTTCGCCTATCTTTCATAAGAGAATATAAAAAGAACAAAAAATTGATAAGATTTGTAACTTTCCATATTTCATATTTGCTTTGAATCAGAGGCATAGTCAAATAAAGATACTGAGTCAGTATATTGTTTGGATTGAGTCAGTAGTTGATGTAATAACTTAATGCTAAAGTAAACTTGGCTGATATTATTCCTTAATACAAACTGACTCAAGAAACAAACCAAAGTTCTTGTATCACTCGACAATACAGAATCAAACAAATCAAATAAAAAGAAATGGTTAAAATATTGAACGGTTCAACAATATTGATAAAATTCCCTAGACAGTTTCAAAACTCAAGTTTCTGAAATAGAACTAAAACACTGACACAATTTCCGCACAAATTAATTAACCGCTGGTCTAAACAAAGCTGATTAAATTATGACTGATATTGACGTATGGAATTCAATAAAACTACGGAAGTGACTATGGAAGTTCCAGAGACAATGACGGCGTAAACACGCTATGAACTCGGTAAGAGTGGAGAAGCAGGTGCGAAGGTTATATAACATCAGCATGTTACAGTCTCAAGATGTAGACGGACCAACAGCGACCAGAATGTCGATGTTCGTTAGGATCAGCTGTTCAAGTTGTTCTTCTCGTTTTAATATTTTTTAGTTTTTTTTCATTTCAAATGTATAAGTACAATCCTTTTTGTGATAGTTAAAGATTACATTGTTTTAACGTTAATTTGTTAAAAGAAAAAAAATGGATATTAGTACTTTATGTACAATAAACACTTTGCGGACCAAAGCCTGAGCAGTATTGCTCTTTCAAAATTTATTTGTGTTAGAGAATCGAACTTCGATGATCGTTAGCAACATTTTATTTCTAACGGATTTCATTTCTTCCCTTTTCTTCATTTCCACATAACCACGACCGCTAGGCCAGACCGTATCATCATGCATGTCATTATTTTTATCATCTCTCTTAATAGTTTATCTAATATTAACGATTTCAAATCATAATGTGTGACCTTTGAACTTTGACTCTGAACTTTGCAATGCCATGAACCTTTTTTCGATATGACCTTCACCTTTTTGAAAGTTTTACTTTCAGGCAACGATTACATCGTTTTAAATAAAAAGTTAACAATGATACAATCTATTTGCCTTGCATAGCGTTTGACGTTGGTGTGTCCGGGATTTTATGACATTTATACTTACACAGAGTATTTTCCTATTACACCAGATCCATGATGATGATGATGATGGTAGTGCCCTCCTGTCATCGTCTCCACCAGAGGACACTTTTTAAGTTACGCTCACTCCTGTTCTAATTTTTGGTTTGTATTAAATCCTTAAGTCATATTTCATTCAATTTGAAATCCTTTACTTTTTTTAGACAAATCTATTTCGAATCATTACTTGGTTCACGCATGTTGTCACGCACTGAACACCTTAACCAACACAGTTCTCAAGGCCTATCACACATATATATCATAGAACACCTTAACCAACACAGTTCTCAAAGCCTATCACACATATATATCATAGAACATTGCAGATGGATGCATAATAATGTTTCAAAAATCAAACTAATATATCTCCATTTAAAGAATACTAAACAATACTATGGATTTTATTTCATTTTTCCACAGTTTTTTGTAACATATGTTAGTTTGTATGGATTCATTTTCCAAGTAAAGGTTAACGGTATTAAACATGGCTGAATATATAGGTTATCTATTTTAAGACGTATTATGTTTTTATTTTGGTCTAAATGGTTTGCATGCAGCTGATCATTTTTCTTATTCCAATTTAGTTTTGCGTTATGAATTCAAAGTATTGTTTTCAATAAACGTGTATAAAGATTTTTTTTTTTAAATTTCACAACTCAAACATCTGTAAACGTCCACGATTTCCACTGGCCATTTTTTTTAAATTCATTTGCATGCATATTTTCAAATAAAAACTCTCTTTTTAATGCATGACTTCAACTCACCACAATTGTTCTTTACAGAAAAAGTTCAAAACTTATTCGAATATTACAAACAGTATTTTCCAAATCAAACAAATTATTCCATGTTATTTTTCTTTGAAAATTGTATACGATTGAAACTCCTGTAATTAGTACAGAATCTGAAACAAAATGTGTATACAAAGTCAATTTAGTTTCTCATCACAATATATAGCTTGAAACATCCAATGTACTGAAAGATCCAATTTTTAAGTCATGAAATTTGTTAATTCTTTTGATGTTTTATATAAATTTGATACAACCATGAAAACGATATAATCATCAAGAAAAAAGTTTAACTATTCCTTGTTAAAATGTCACAGCACAGCAAGAACTCCTGTATCAATATCTCAAATCTTTGTAAGACAAGAGATACATCAGAAATAAAAATAAAATCACTATTCTCTTTTTCATGAAGACATCCTAATCCAAAGTAGATTACAGTTCCAATTCTTAATTAATTCATTTCTTTCTAATCTCTAACTAGCATTTCTGGTTTTTATCTTAAGCCGGATATTTCTATTATAAATATTGACAAAATATCATATTGCCTTTCTATCCATCCTTTATAAAAACGCCAGGTGGTTTAACCAATACACATCACTTAATATACTTTAATGTATACTCAGCAACACAAATAATACGCAACTTATATATCAAGTGAACAAAATAATTTGCCGTTTCAGAATTAATGTATTGCATTCTTGGTTAAATTTTTAAAAAAGACATACACTCAAGTTTTGCGACTTGCTAACAACGTCATAAACATTGACGTTATTTTCAGTAACGGGTTCCACCTATGAAAATTATAAGTCATTTAGACTCTGAAACGGTCATTTTGAAACTTGAAATACCATCCCCTTCTCCCCACAAATTCCCAAAAGCAAATTAGGAGATGCGCTGCTTGGTTTTCACACAAATGTGATGATTGTGCTCCTTAACAACAGAAAATAAACTATACCCGACTCCTGTAGATAATGCAGTTATAAATAACGACAATAAAATGTTTTTAAAGTGATTTGTCTATTGCATGTCGCCCATCAACTGTATTAAAAAGTTAATATTCGGTCAAAAGTTTAAGCAATTTGAATTTTTCAGTTCATTTGATCTGTATACCTGTTGTGTAGACTAATTCTGCCTGCAAGGCACTCAATCATTTTTTCTTATTATTTGTATATTCTCTTCAATTCATCGTTTTCCATCCATTCTATCTAAGACGGAACTTTTAGAATAATGTACGAATACTTAAATGTCCATGTTCATATGAAACAATATTAGATGTTCTTTATTTTCTTTCTTTCTATTTTCCGTTCAAAATATATATGCTGTACCAGAGACATATATACACAAAAATAAATATAACGATTTCAAGTAGCTTTTTTTCAAGAAACATGATCTGAAATAATTTTCCTATTGCTTTTCTTGGTTAGCTTTCCAGGTTAATATTCATACCTGATTTGTTTACCTGTTGTAGTAATTATCGACGAGAATCTCATTCAGGGTCGTATTTTTAACGGGATTTCACGGAGTTGCCAATCTCTGTGGATATATATGTCTCTGGCTGCACTCCGGTTGCTGAGTATAATGACAACGTTTATAAACATAACTTTTGCTTCCTACTCAGTTAGTATTGACCAATCCCAATGTAATTGATACTGAATATAATTGTCACTTGGTCCTAAACTACAAATGTATACTCTACATGCGTATGTACATGTATCTCTAATTACATTATTTTTCTGACAATTTGCAAAATAATAGCATATGTTTCCATGGAAATATTTTTATCACGTTTGTGGTTTTATTATTAGCTAACTCTTGTGACAGGATGAAATTAAACAAGGTAACTTTCTATCAAAGATCAAGAAGATATTTATGATCTCGTATTTAATCAGTCTTGGGTATGAATCTTTATTGTTATATGCTTCTATTACGCTGTTATAATGTCATCAAAGTTATTTTTGTGGAGTTAACGATATTCATATCTTACCGATTGAATTTAAAAATTAAGATGAAACTACAATTTCAACAAAGAACAAAAAGAAGGAAATATTTCAACAGCAACATTAGGATGTGTACACTTGCATTTAATTTAGTGTTTTACCGTACAAGTCAGCCTCGGTTGACTTTAAAAATTAAGATGAAACTACAATTTTAGCAAAAAATACAAAAATCAGAAAATCTTTCAACAATAACATTAAAATGCCTACATGCAATAGTGTTTTATCGTATGAAAGACAGTCTCTTGAGAAAATGACGACAACGGAAGTCCCTATATCGTCTATATTCAAATATATATATATGTTTTACAAAAAAGTCAATTAAATTTTCCTCGTCACAAAACAAATTGAATCCTTATCTTACTTTCTCGTTTTAAATAGGTTTAAAATGGTACATGTGGATTTGAAGAATTTTGAAAGATAAACATTACGAAGACGAAAAAAGTTATGATAAATAAAAAGCGTTATTTTCAATCCAACATTGTGAAATGAATTACACATGAGGCATGGAAAAATTGCTTCAGATAAACATTTAACATGTATTATTTTAAGCTTGAAAGAAAGACGAGGTATAAATACATCAACATTGCATAGTGACTACCCTTAAAATACCCCCTTGACCACTTAGTAATCTCAGTGGATGATTAAACAGTCCCGTTAATGCAATAAATATCATTTATAACTATCGAAGAACCCTAACATGTCACTATCTAGACGTATAATCGAATTATATCATGGAATGTCAACATCTAGACCTATAATTGAATTCCCGCCAAAAATCCAATATGGCAGCAAGTTTTGGATAAACACGTGGTATATTCAGTAACGATGTGCCAATTTATACTGTCAAGGGATACGCTCATCATGTCAGATATAATTAATCATATTTTAATAAACTATCATCTATGTTGCAAAGGTTACCAGTTATATTTAATATGATGAGATAGACTGTGATCATGCCAGATTAGGTCGGAACAAACTACCGATATTCGCGTCGGGTGAACATAACAAAATAAAAAGATCATGTCGCCGTCTTTCAAATTTTCAACGTTACCCTGAAACAAATAGGTTTATCATTGTTATACGAAATGTATGTTTTTGCCTACACATACCTTAATTTGCCACCACAGCATACTTTCAAGTTTGTTAAAAAAAACATAAGATTTCAAATCACTTTCGGTTTTGTAAGGACTCCGATATTGTCCTCAATTAGTTCGATTTATACCTACACGATTCTGTGAAGTTTTTCCCCTGTCTTGTTTTATTAGATTTTGTCTCGGACTTCTTTACAATTTTCTATATTTTATTATTATTTATTTTAATATCTTGCATTTGACCTATCTGAAATGATATGTTTTACTTGTTAGAATAAGTGTGTGTTAAAGGCAATAGGTTCATGGTATAGCTATTATATATGTAGCTTAAAGCCATATACTGTTTGTTATACAGTTATAGCCAGTTCCTATGTAAGGTGAATATACCTATAAATCAGCACGTATTATGACGCTTTGATTATATACAATTACTGATAATATATCTTCTTTCGTAAATAAATGTATATTTTGTACGTTATTTTATTGATAATTATATTGATAATTATAGCCATTATCACCGTTAACTATCCATTTATCACCCTAGACGGTATTTATAGCCGCATTCTGTTCTCCAGAGAATAAAAACAGAAACTGTTACTTACTATCACACTTACTTTATGATTCGCATTTTCATAATGTAAAGGATTATGGGTAATCTCATTGTTCGTACACGAATTCCCATTGATATTAATGTTTTTAACCAACCACAACGTTTATGTGTAAGCTTTTTATAATATTAGTTTACCCATTTTGAAACGGCGAATTGCACAGAAAGTAAAATGTATTCGCAAACAAAAATAATGAAAATGAAAAAAAAGATTGAAAAATATATTTAGCGAGTACCCCAACCCTAACCATCCCCCCCCCAAAAAAAAAATAATTATAAGGCTTTTTAATGAATACCGTGTAGAATTTTATTCATCGCTCAACTCTGTAGGCCGACACAATTTCCCTAACAATTCAAATATCTTCAGTCATGCCAAAATAAATTGTCCGACAATATTAAAACTTGCAATCTCTACCAATTGTGTACTTATAGCCCGCATTACATTTAAAGATCACATGTATTTTATATACCAATGTTTTCTATAATGCCTTTAAAGTAGCTTAAAGTAGCATCTTGTCCTGGGAGAATAAAAATCCTACTAATTGCTTACAATCAAACTGCATTTTAAAAATTATACAGACTAAAGCTGGTGTTTTTTATTCAAAATACCAGAGTGCTCTTAAATTAAATTGATTATACCCAATAACACGATCAAACTATCTCGTTCTAGAAATGCTGACTGTATCTTTGATATAAATATATCCGATAAGAGGATTATTATCTCAAACAGGCTCTAAAATATATATGTATAATATTCGAATATATCAGTAGCGGATTCAAGGTTGGCGTAGAACGGAGAGCTATCTCCCAAATTTAGTTTAAACATATTTATTTATAGTGGATTGGGAAACAAGTTTTGCAACTTATATTAATCCCATTCCACTTTGCGTGTGCGAGTGCTGCCTTGTAGCGGCATTAGCCTACTCTTTTTCGAAATCTACAAGGGTGTCTTTAACGTTCAAGAGATATGGCTCTCTCTTAACACGGGTCAGCCATTTATCGTCCCCTTCCGACGGACTATCATCGTTTCCTCATGACCATACTCGCAGATGGTGTCAAGGGAGAGCCGAAAATTGAGTTCTCCCAAATTTGTCCCCCCCTTCCCTCAGAATCGGTCTCCATCCTGTATACTTATGATGCGTTACTTTTTTCTTTAGTATATATATATATCTATACCAATACGACAAGAGTCAAATTTTCGTCAGTATAGATCTGACAAAAAAATGGCTAAATTCAGACATCATTATACTCTCGTTACTACAACTTTTAATATTTAGGTACTTCTTGGTTTGTATAGCTCTTCAATGATTTCGGTCCTTATATATCCTTATACATGATTATTTTTACTATATCGAATTAAAAGTTACAACATTGAAAAAGATATAACCACAATCTGTCACATGATATTTTCCCTTAAGAAACAATTACATATTTTTTTTATAAAATAAAGAAATTCTGAAATACAATGTTCTTAGATTCTGCCACGCACAGATACGCGGATTATTTAGTTGTTTTCAATTAAGCTAATACTGCGTAACATTGAATTAGGTTATAATCTGGAAATACATTTTGTTTCATTTCAAAAGGAAATTAATGATGTTCTGAAGAAACATATTTCATTAAGACTGAATTTCTTATGAATTACCCGGATGTTGTTTATAGCATTGATTAATTAGGTATTCCTATTTATTAGTGTATAAATGCTAGAGAGCAGAAATGTCGTGTAATCTTCACAGAATTTAAGGTGGTACCCAACACTTTCACTAAAATTAATTTGGCTCGTTTAAATTTCATAAAATTTTGACAAAGTATATAATTTGTCCCTTTTACAAAAATATAAAAATTTCAAATAATTTGAACCAACCGTTTTTTTTATCATTATGAAGCTTAATATTCCTTTTACGTAATTAAAACGTTTAGCTGACTTTACAGAGTTATCTCCCTGTAGTGTTAGGTACCACCTTAATAAGTTATTCTTTTTCATTAGTGTATAAATGCTAGAGAGCAGAAATGTCGTGTAATCTTCACAGAATTTAAACGTACAAAACGTACGTAATCAACGTAGGATTATGTATGAACGATAACTCATAAAATATACTTTTATAGCTGACGATGCGGTGTGGGATTTGTTCATTGATGAAGATTGTACGGTGACCTATAGTTGTTAATGTCTGTGTCATTTGGTCTCTTGTGTAGAATTGTCGCATTGGCAATTATACCAAATCATCTTTTTATAGGCTTATTCTTTTGTACCACAAAGACTCATAAGTGAAGCTCAAATGAAAAAAAAATAAATAAAATAAAATTCATAAACAGTACGCAGTTGAAGAACATAAATGACCACCTATTCCTAAAGATTTGTCAAACACAGCTCAGGGTACATGTCTGAGGAGTACTCATAAACAAAAGAGAAATCAACAAACATGCATGTAGCAAAAAAGACGTCTACATGCAGAGTCTTAACTGATTGGCAAGTGTCTGAATATTATGTCAAGTTTCAAACAGCTTAGAGTTCACACACGTTGTGCAGAGCTTTAACATAGAGGCTATCAAAGATCTCAATATCATAGAGACATAGAACTTTTAAGACCATGCAGCCATTTTGAACTCATAAAAAAGCCACTTTTTTAAAATTTTAATATTAAAGCATATATATATACATATTATATAACGTTTTACCGTGTAATTCTTTTCGATTGGTTTTTGGAGCACCAAATGTACTATGTTGGCGTTTTTAAAAATTCTACGATTATAAATCAGTGCTCTTTTTACCAATAAAGATAATATCACTATAACAGAATATTGTTTATAACCCATACAAGATCTTTCAATTTCCCTGGAAATTATATTTTAGCAATACAACATGTCCCATCAGCGCAATGAATAATAGATATTTACTGCAATTATGTAAGTTGTTATGTAACAAAATGTATCAATATGACCGTATTGGGTTTTAAAATGAGTTTTTGTCACGCAACTCTTCACGTACTCTGTAAGTTCCATATAAAATCTTATAGTTTTTAGATGACTTAACAATAAAAAGGAAAATATGGTTTGATTGCCAATGAGACAAATCTCCGCAAGAAACCAAATGACACAGAAATTAACAACTAGAGGTCACCGTACAGCATTCAACAATGAGCAAAGCCCATACCGCGCAGTATACTTTGAAAGTACTTTTTGTTGTCTTATAAGTTATATGAATAAATATATATTGTAAACGTCACCGCAGGTTGTGAATATTCATTTTATCTTATGTAAATATCATGTACATTGCAGAAACATAATGACACGAATATACCAAAGACCAACAGACTAAGGAATTGGACGGTTTCAAATCTGAAGGACCACCACGGCAGGGTTGTAAATATAAAAAAAATCATTTTCTATAATCTAACTCCTATGCAACTATACATCTACCGACGACCATGCAATAAAACAAGGGATCAGTGAATTTTTCACTAATCCGAAGGGCCACCACGACAGGGTTGTACATTTTTATTGATTTTTTTTTCATATCTAACTCCTATATATGCAACGCCGAAAAGTGAAAAATTACACAAACATCTACCATAGATCAACAAGACAAGGAATTCAACGTTCACTAATCTGATGGGCCACCACGACAGGGTTGATTTACAAGACAAGGAATTCAACGTTCACTAATTTGATGGGCCACCACGACAGGGTTGAATTTTACAAGATAAGGAATTCAACGTTCACTAATCTGATGGGCCACCACGACAGGGTTGATTTTATTTCGTATGTGATTTCTGTTTATTACAAAAAAGCAATAAATATCTACTAAAAACAAACAGAAAAAATTCTAATCTTAAAATCTGAGGGGATAATCTAGAAAAAAAAGTCACGTCTGATTTCCGTACATTGCAGAATGGAATTACAATCAAATTTGTTGATGGACAAAAGAATCCTATAATCGAGTTACACAGTCTCATGTCCGTGATATTCCCGATAGATATAAACTGTCATTTCGTTCAGAAACACTTAATTATTAAATTTGATATAGAAATTTGTATTCAAAAACATCCATAAAATATAAGATAAATAACGGATCGATCTATAGATATGAATCGTGTAGGATATATTAAATATACCGCGGTTATTAAAATGTGGTAAAATAAAATGCAGAGATACGTGTTCAGATTATCAATATGTCTAGTAATGAGGGTCCAGATGTTAGTCTTTTTATCTATATTCTGTAATTTTATACCATTTTAGACTGTCATACAAGTGAGCGGTTTAGCTACATCATCAGTACATGTATACACGTAGCTATAAAACCAGGTTCAATCCACCATTTTCTACATTAGAAAATGCCTGTATCAATTCAGAAATATAACAGTTGTTGTCCATTCGTTTGATGTGTTTTATCTTTTGATTTTGACATTTGATTGGGGACTTTTGGTTTTGAATTTTCCTCGGAGTTCAGTATTTTTGTTTTTTTACTTTTTGGACCATTGTCTCTACTTTTTCTCTATTGTAACCGGAATTCTGTATTCTTTCATGTTTTCGCCTTATATTTCTGTATTTTTAATTTTAAGCTATTTATTCTTATACTTAGTTTACTTTCCAATCTCATTTCTATAAACCCAATTCAGACCATCAGTAATATCTAGGGAATATGTCGTAAAAATATAAATAACTTTATTCAAACTTTGTAACCTTTTGTTGATTTTCTTTTATGAATAGTCTGGAGATTGCTATAAGACTCAGAACCATATTATATGCAATATTTATAAATCTTTTATTGTCCATGATCAGAAGAACCAATTATAGTCGTTTTCCCACATTTAATAAAGGGACTAAGGCGTACACGAGCTGTATATATGCTGTAAATTTAGAATTTGATACGAGCATACATTATTGAGGTCTTTTATGATTTGCAATACAATTCTATTACTGTACACATTGATACGACCATAATATATTATGAAGGTATTTTATGATTTGTAATATAATTCTAATCCTGTACACATTAATACGAGCATGTATTATTAAAGTATTTGTATAAATCTTATTCCTGTACACATTAAGGTGGAATATTAATTTCAGCCAATATTAAAAAAGAAGACTAAACTTATCCTATAATAAAAAAATAAAACCTCATTTGACCCTCTTTTCGTAGTTTGGTTTATTATACAGGGAATAACTTAAGCATGACCGAAGCACCTCCACCTAAGATCAGTCATCCCCCCTTTATTAAAAGTTCAGGATCCGCCACTGATAGAAACCAAGAACTGCCTTCGGTAATGCAAACAAAAACTCCATTTGACCCTCTTTTCGTATGATCATAGATAAGTACCTCGTTATTCAAATTTAAATGACAGCCATTTTTGTGCACGCCCTTCGAGACCTCCCATTTCAAAGCAACATGGGAAAGCCATCACAAATAGTTCCTGATTACCATTTTATCTTTGATGAGTAAGAAATTAACTCTGAAAACACAAAGAGCAATTTACTAAATGCTTTATCTAAATGACAAACTCTAATCTACAATTCTGAAACATTCCTTGAAGTTCATTCCTATAGTAGTTTTAAAATCACATGGGACTTTATCTTAATGGAAAAAGTGAATCGCGGAATGTTTTAACTTAACTATCCCATATCCTTGTGCGAGAAGATTGCAAGAAAAAAAAAGACTGATAACCCTAAGACTATAAATAGTCTCTGTCCATGAAAACGCCTGTGCTTCAGTAACAACATGAATGGTACCATTTTTTTCTGAAACAGATGCGTATTTTTACAATACATGTCTTTTCAGTCATGCCCGAGGCAAAAATATAAAAACAAAACTTACAAAAAAGGAGGAGAAAAATACTCAAATTCGAGCAATGCATTAACGCTTTGCATGATGGAGGCACATTCCTTGATTGGAAATATTATTCAAAATTTTGTTATAGCACATTAGAGTGACAAAATAACTGTATTTTCATACCGGTACCGAAATACCAACTATACTGAGCTATAGTGATGCAGTCGGGGGCTAACAACACACCAGCAAAGGTATCGAACCGGTCATTAATATTTTGGTTCATTATAAACGTTGTAAGATAGGCGTTGTATTCCGTTAATTTGGAAAGGGTGAAAAAAAAATGGTTTTAATTGTATATCTGTTTAGTTGCAATTTCGATTATTCCAATACTAACGACGGATGTAAAACCGGTACTACCTGCATACTTTTTTGTATATAATGTATTAACATTGTATGTTTTTGGCTCATAACAAGCTAGAAATCGCAAACGACCGGAAGGTGAAAAGCAGCAACTTTTCTGCAATCTAAATAAAAATAAATATTAACGTTATTTCCAATATATTGACCGGATAAAGACAGCGTCAAATATAGCATACATATAATGGAACAGCGAGACGTTATCGGTCTCATAGGAAACACTCTCCGTATATTATTAAATTAGCTGGAGACATAATTTTCACCTTCATTGGCATCCATTAAAGTCTCCTTATATTTCACCGTTATTGACGTCCATTAAAGACCTTATTTTATTATCATCCAAACCTTCCTTTGGACAAATCATGCACACTATGACATCAGAGTTGACTATTCAACATATTTCATTTTTATCCGGGTTACATTCAATATCGTAGCAGATCCATAGGGCTATACAAAGTTTTTTTTACAATTGAAGGTGTAGCTAGCCTATCTGCAAAATATTAAATAGCAGCTAGGCTAGCTACACGTTCAGTAGTCAAACATCTACGTAGCCCTATGTAGCACTCAATACAGGTAATGCTTAAGAACGCGTAGTTTTTTTAACTATAGATATAAGAAGATGTGGTAAGAGTGCATACTTGAATACTATACAACTTAATACGTTTATTGTGGTACAATGTATGAAAAGAGGGGAGACAACCAAAAAGTATCTTTCCAAAAAAGATCTAGCATATATACTTTAATAGTTACATTTATACTGCCGGGTTTCTGTACTCTTTCAAATAATCCGGAGCCGACATATTTTAAATCGAGAGATTTTAAATATACAGCCAAATCTGCTTAAAAGAGGCCACCTGTATTAGGCAAATTGTTAAACCCTGTCTTATAAGAACTTAAGGTTCCTGTGTAGTACATTTCATATTTAGATAGAACCCGTGTTGAAAAACCACCTGTCTTAATTATGAGACCACTTTTGTGCCGTGTCCCTTTAGCGGTCTCTTAAACAGGGTTTCCTCTCCATGATATTCTCAAAAGTGCAACGGTCCATATCAACTACTATAATACTTATAAACTGGAGTCCCAACTTTGTCGGTCAGTTTTATTTAAATCTTTTAATATTTGCTGAGATTATATATATATATTCTATTTTGCATTTAGAGCTACGGAAACATATAAATATAGATTTTGCCACTGCATCGAGTGTGATACGATATTTATCCACTGGAGACAGTTAAATTTTCAAATTTAAAATTTAACTGTCGAGACTAGATAAATATTGTATTACACGAGATTTGGTGGTGGAATCTGTTTCTCTAATGATTTTCAAACAATACGCAGGCAAACATATTCCTTCTTTGCGACTGATCTGCAAAAAGATGTGTTCTTTCTATGCGACGTCATCCGGCATGGTCGCCTTTTTTCGTGCCGTCACTAAAGAAAATTCAGAGAAAAACAAGAAAATTCGACGTCATAATCGGATTATAACCAATGAAGAACTGAGATCAAACGAACCACACGTTAATTAATTTTTTTATACAATGGGTTCGGAAAGGGATAAATTTCCACAGAATAAGAGAAAACAAATTAAAGCAAGATATTTTAGTAAGAGAAACTATAAAAACAGAAAAAATAATGTTAAAATGCATAGAACATTTATTCTTAGTATACGATTCACTGTAATTTGAAAAGAAACTATGGTACGTGTTTACTATTAAACATGATAGGTATTGTGACTTAAATATTCGTCTGCTATACATGTATAAAGTAGAAATAATTGTTCGGAGCATCTGTACAAATTGTACAAATTATATAAAAGATTTCGTTTGTTTTTGTTTTTTTTTTTTTTGTTAAAACACAATGAACATTCAAGGAAACAGTAATTTGTGACCTTTACAGAATTGATCTTTTACAAAGCTTCAATCAAATAAATCATTATAGGATTTCCATATTGTACAAAAAATGTATGTTTTCGATACAAAATATTTGATATATCTTGTACAAATATAGACAATTTTTGGATATTCAACAGTTTTTTTTTAAAATAATTTAACATTGATTCACTGATAGGGTCTTTGCATCGGAACTAAACACATTTATTTCTAAAAAAACAGTTGTTGGCATGACACGGGTTATGTTCTTCTCATATATTTTATGATAGTATGATACTAAACCCCTAACGGGAGGGATTGTACCTGATATTCATATGATGAAGACATAATCTTTCAATCAGTTTAATTGAGGTCTGGAGCTGGCATGTCAGTTAACTGCTAGTAGTCTGTTGTTATTTATGTATTATTGTCATTTTATTTATTTTCTTTTGTTACATCTTTTGACATCAGACTCGGACTTCTCTTGAACTGAATTTTAATGTGCGTATTGTTATTCTTTTACTTTTCTACATTGGCTAGAGGTATAGGGGGAGGGTTGAGATCTCATAAACATGTTTAACCCCGCCGCAATTTTGCGCCTGTCCCAAGTCAGGAGCCTCTGGCCTTTGTTAGTCTTGTATGATTTTAAATTTTAGTTTCTTGTGTATAATTCGGAGTTTAGTATGACGTCCATTATCACTGTACTATTATGCATATTTTAGGGGCCAGCTGAAGGACACCTACGGGTGCGGGAATTCTCGCTACATTGAAGACCCATTGGTTGCCTTCGGCTGTTGTTTGCTCTATGGTCGGGTGGTTGTCGCTTTGACATATTCACCATTTCCTTTCTCAATTTTATTAGTATTAAAAAAAAGAACACCAACGATACCAGACTTAAAACTCTGTACGCTGACGCACGTTTCGTCTACAAAAACTCATCAGTGACGCTCAAATGAAAAAGTGAAAAGGCCAAATTTAGAAAAAATACGTTAGCATTCAGGACAGAAAAGTCTGATTGGTTCTGTCCAATACAGATAAGGTTATCTATAGCGATCTAATCTATGCATTGATGTAAATGTGCCAGTAAAAACCTGTCTTCTTGTGTTGTATCTTCTGTCTCATTTATTTCAGAGTAAATCGAAACATGTACATGTTATATATATATACTGGTAAGATATAACTCAACGTATTGGATTCTGCTGCAAAAGAAATCTCAAACTAATTTTAAAAGCAGATCATGTTCAAATCAAAATACTGCATGTTTAGAATTTAGAAGTTGATTGCATTATAAACCAGTTAATCCTCAGTTACGGTAACTAACCAGTATATCTTTATATAGCAGTCTGGTAAACTCAAACAGATACCTTGCTGTTTGTTAATTTTAAAGATATTGCTATTAGTTCATTCAGGTAATTGATCATTAAAGTAGAAACAGACGGCAATATATTTATAAAAATCTCGTAAAGATATTGAGCGAGACAGATATATTTTAGGGAGTTACCATTTGATTTTTATGGGGGGGGGGGGCTAGGATGAAATTTGAAAAAAATAGGCAAGACAGGAGTTTTGAGTAAAAAAAAAAGGCAGGATGAGACACTTGCAAAAAAAAAGTCAGGACGACAATTTAGGTAAAAAAAAGTTGGATAAACTAAAAAAAAAAGAAGGCAGGACTGAACAGAGTGAAAAATAAAAAGGCAGGACAGAGATAACAGCTAAAAAAAAATGCAAGACAAAATTTTACCTCCTAGCCCCCCCCTCCCCCCCCCCCCCCCATAAAAATCAAATGGTAGCTCCCTTAGAAAAATTCATATATGAAAGTTTTCAATGATTAATTCCCAAAACAAGTTTTCTTCTATGTCATGTATTCTCTTATGCATGCAGAGTTGCCTCATTGGCAATCATAAACAATCTTCTTATTTTCGAACATGTAAATCAGATACTGGATAACAGTTGATTTCATTTTCTTTCAAGTTGTTTTGATGCTTTTGGGCCGGGGAAGGGGATGTTGCTTTCGGGCCGGGGATGGGGATGTTGCTTTTGGGCCGGGGAGGGGGATGTTGCTTTTGGGCCGGGGATGGGAATGTTGTTTTTGGGCCGGGGAGGGGGGATGTTGCTTTTGGGCCGGGGAGGGGGATGTTGCTTTTGGGCCGGGGATGGGGATGTTGCTTTTGAGTGTGTGTATTGTTTGTTGTTGTTGAGTTGTTGTTGTTTAGAATATCGTAATGGTTAAACTTTTGTTGTCTATTTCGTTCACACGACAGACCAACATAACTCTATAACGGAAAATGCTGTTCAAATTGATACAACTAAACAATTCTATACGACCGTTTTATTCACTGTAGCAATTCGAATACATTGTAACTGATGTTTAACTTCCGATCTAGACAAATAAATCATCGGTTCCTTATATTTTGTCTTGTACATATAAAATATGGGACATCCGAACTAGACAACTAAATCAATAATTCTTTGTTTCCTTGTCTTGTATTTATGCAGTATTGGACGTCACTCATGCTGAAATAAAACCTGATCGAAGTAAAACTTATTCAGAAGTCAGACAATGTAAAACTACAAGGAATGAATATGTAAAATATTTGTTTTAAATGGTTTTATATCAGGTAGCAAAATTGAAGACTAAAAACACATGCTTTGCAGAGAAGCAGCAAATGCCACTTTTAAAGTCTTTGGTTTGGCTTGGCTAGGGTTCGAACCTTCAACCTCCCACATGCAATGGACTCGAGACGAATACGCTTACACCACACCATCGCTTAGGTTAGGATTATTAAATGATACACCTAAATGTTGTCATTATACTTGTTTGGTTTTATAAGTACTGTACATGTTTATACATTAGAAACACCAATCACACATCATACTTGGATGTACTGAATATTATAGCTGTTCTAGTTTCTCTAACATACAGCAAAAAGTAATTTGATTTGCTATTTGTTACGACATACATATACATTGTAGCGGAATATCTTATGAAATCGATCGTATCTAATTTGCTGTCTTTTTCATTAGAAAAATATAAAATTTAAAACCATGTTTCTATAGCAATAACTTTTAAAGCTGTTCTATTTTTACATTCAAATGTTTATAACATTTCATCTTGTTTTGTTAGTGGTAAAGGAATATAGATATTTTTGGCTCAAAATATTGAATTATTGTTTTAAATAAAATTGAGAATGGAAATGAGAAATGTGTCAAAGAGACAACAACCCGACCATAGAGCAGACAACAGCCGAAGGCCACCAATGGGTCTTCATTGCTGCGAGAAAACGGAGGCGTCCTTCAGTTGGCCCCTAAACAAATATGTATTATACTAGTTGAGGGATAATGGACGTCATACTAAACTCCGAAATATACACAACAAAAAGCTATACATAGTGAGGCTTTCATTTGAAGGATGTAGCATATAGCTTTTCCTTATACTTATTTCATGCAGCAAATTTACATGTACATTATGATAAATGATTATAAGACATTTCTTTATTTTTATTATAAAGTAGCGCTAATGTATTTATGAAAAAAAATACAAAATTAATGATCGTGATAAGGACATTTTTATCCTAGGATGTCACCAAAAACCAAAATTATGTATACAGGTTGCACTTTGTAAATACAACTGTTTCTCAAAACACGCCTCTTTTGGGGAGATCTTGAATATTCATAGAAAATTATTTTTTTTACATACTGGTTCCAGGTTATGCTTTTAATTTGTGTTCCATCTCACAGAGACATAACTTGGGATTGTTACCAGTACATTTACATGTGCATATTGTTTACATTGAGATCTGTGGTAACATTTCATTCGAGGCAGGGGTAGTTAAGAAAAATAGTATTAGTTTAAACTCTGAGAAGTTCAGGGCATATAAACGTTGAAAATATGCCGCACAGCCCTATATTTTGACCTTTAAAAAATTGTGGTGCAAATGCACTTTTAATTCTACAAGATATAGACCAATTAATGTTGATGATGGGCGTCCATTTAACAAAATAATTATAATGTACTATTTGATTCGCAGTTGCAGAAACTAGTTATGGAGGACTACATGAATGAGTAATTTCATTGTTCGTACGCCAAAATGAATAAAAACATTACTTCATTGGTTGAATTTCTATTGTCTATCATGATGTTTTTAACGAAATGTACGCTTTAAAAATATAACCCAGAATGAATAAGATTCAGAAACGGCATAATTATCTTCAGTAACAATGTAAAAAACCAAATAGCACTAGAACTTGACGGATATTTCAATAATTGCTTAAAACAACTCTTTTTAAGTATCATATTTAGGCTGTTAGTTCATCAGGTTTCATTACTTTTCGGAATTTTGAACATTTTAGTGCAATGCATTGAGTGGTCACCGTATTTCTTTTAAGTTTAATGATCAGAAGGATATATGCAACATTTACTTTATATTTTAGCTGTAAATAATACGTTTGATATATTTGCTGCATGTGAATTAGTGAAATCTTAGTTTCTGTTCATCAACATTAAACTTTATCTACATAATCCTCTTATTAAACGTTACCATGGAAACAAATTTACATTGAACACAGATTTAATATTTTTTTGTAATTGCTCTCTGAAATTGGAGATTTTTTATTTGTTTTATACAACCAATGAACAGAGGTTCGTGTACACAAATAGAACGATACCAACAGAAAAGTCATGTGATATTGTAATGTAAGTATCGCAGTTAATAATATATAATCTTCTTATGGGTTGTCTTATGTATGTCATGTTGATTTCCTTTAAATGATCTTGCATATTAAACCTGTAATGCCAAAGTTTGTGACATTTTAAAAACATCTCAGTATGTTTATGGGAATAAAAACATAGGCGGATCCAGAAGGGGGCTAGGAGCCTCTGGGCTGCCTTTTGAGGAATAAAATTGGTTGATTAAAATGGGAATCACTGAAGCAATACTGGAGTGGACCCCTTTGTGTCAGTCAGCGCCCCCTCACCCTTATAAAAGTTCTATATTCGCCACTGAAAGCACTGAAAAGGAGCTGTTGAGTTGACTTAATGAGAGAGTCAGTGTCCGATCAAGAGATTAATCAGACAACTCGAGAAAATGTAACCTGGTGAATTCACGGAGCACGTTAAAAATCTGACTCAGTATTTTTGTATACTACACGTTAAGGTTCATGTATGTTTCACATACACATGTTCTTGTGCTGATAATTGCCACTGGACATTAAAAAAACTAATCCATCCATCCTTATTAAACTTTAAATCGCGATAGCAGATTGCATGTTAAAGTATACTTAATCATTTTCTTCATAAGTATGTGCATTAAAGTAAAAAAAAATGTTTATAAGCAACAAACATGGCATCTATTGGATCTTAAGTCAATCGGATATTATGAGGGTCTGGACATGGCATCTATTGGATCTTAAGTCAATCGGACATCATGAGGGTCTCGATGGGAGGTTTTTTATAAATTGTTTTGCCATTTTCTGTATTCTTTGTTATTTTCTGTCGGTTATTGTTTTTTCTGTATATTTTAGCTCCCCTTTTGTTTTTTCGCCCATTTTTCCCTTTTTTAATTTCATTATAAATATAAGAAGGTGTGATTACCAATGAGACATCTCTCCATCAAAGTAACAATTTTTAAAGTAAACCACTATGGATCAAAGTACGGTCTTCAATACAGCCTTGGTTCACATCGAACAATTAACAAGCTATAAAGAGCTTCAAAATGACTAGTGTAAAACCATTCAAACGGGAAAACCAACCGTCTAATATATTAAAAAAAATGAGAATCGCTTATAATCCACATCGACAAACGACAATTAAAGAACAGGTTCAAACAAATGCAGCGGGTTTAAACGTTTTAATAGGTACCAACCTTCTCCCTTATCCGAAAGACTGAAACACATTTTTATCTACTTTGTAAACATCGATATATATACCCCATACTAATATGACATGTCACTTACATCTTTGGACTTAGAAATGAAAGTAAACTTCGATATCTAGACCCCCATTATAATATGACATGTCACTTACATCTTTGGACTTAGAAATGAAAGTAAACATCGATATCTAGACCCAAATACTAATATGACATGCCACTTACATCTTTGGACTTAGAAATGAAAGTAAACATCGATGTCTTGACCCCCATACTAATATGGCATGTCACTTACATCTTTGGACTTAGAAATGAAAGTAAACATCGATATCTAGACCATCATTCTAATATGACATCATCGTCATGTCACTTACATCTTTGGACGGACTTAGAAATGATAGTAAACATCGATATCCAGACCCCCATACTTATATGACATGTCATTTACATCTTTGGACTTAAAAATAAAAGCCGATTAGAATCCATTGCACAGTTAAAACATCTGCATCTTTATAAAATGTTTACATTAGATGGCATATCTATGTTAGAGTATACTAAAAATAAACACTTGTTTCTTAGAATACGTCGTTATAAAGTAGCGACTTCACGTATCAAATAGACAGATTTACAACCAATAAGCCAGTAAATTAAATTCTAAAAATGTTTAGACATTGAATATTGTTCAAGATTTCAAAAGAATCCTGCTCTTTAAATATAATCTATAGAACTATAAATCTATATGCACTTAATGACCATACATTCTATAGAATACAGTGAGAGAGACGGAAGAAAAAAACATGGTTTTGCAAATTCATATCAACAGTGAAATTAGCCACACTTAATCGAACTATTTTGATATTGTTATAATGAATTACCAATATATATCGTGTAGAATAAAGATCAAAGGCGTGTGAGGTCATGTGTTAAACTCTTTAAGGCGGAGATCTTTAGAGTGATTAACCGCCAATACAACCTCAAAGATACCATGCAAGTATCAATAAAGATACTGCACTGATGAGCAAAGGTCATTGGTACATGTATTTTTAAAAAAGAATATTTTCACTTTGTTATCGTTTTTGACTGATAATTTAGATTTGTATTCCATAGAACTTCTAGAGATTCCTTAATTTATCAAACGTAAACATGGTAAATATTTGATTCATGTTCGATACAATAGTTATTCAATTATTTTAATTTCATCGATCAAAACGAGGTTATAACATTTAAGTAGTTATGTTGTGTAAATGGTAATATTACATCTATGGTACAGTGGAATCTCTGTGTTTGCCTTTTCGTAACTTCTAATTATATCAAAGGCTTATTCCTATTGATTCTCTTATTTTCATGTTTTTCATTCATTTTTTGTACAAAATTAAGGCCGTTAGTTTTCTCGTTTGAATTGTTTTACATTTTCATTTCGTGGACTATTCGGTATGGGCTTTGCTCATTGTTGAAGGCCGTACGGTAACCTATAGTTGTTAATGTCTGTGTCATTTTGGTCTCTTGTGGACAGTTGTCTCATTGGCAATCATACCACATCTTCTTTTTGTTATATTATTCCTATTGATTCTCTTATTTTCCTGCTTTTTCGATAAACTTTCCATGAAGACACACTAGAGAAAGGAAGAACACAAGTTCAGGAAAATAACTAGATGTTTTAGGATTGTGCAAACCCTAACAAATGACTTCCAGAATACCCTTTGACCAACATGCAAATGGTTAAACTATAATATGTATATACTATGTTCATCTACAAATCCTTGATACATGTACATTGATACGACTACAGTATAGTTGTTATTCGCCCCTACTCTATAAAATTGTAAATGCACTACAAAAATAAAGAATGCTAAATGTTTTACAGTAATCAAATATTAAAAGTAGTTTAAGAATGTAAGGGTTGAGTAAATAAAATCATTAAAATCGTCATAAATCAACCAATAATTTACAAAATGAAAACAGCAAATAAACATGTAATTGAGATACACATTATGATGTTTAAATTTATTTGAGAAAGTTGCAATTTCTATAAACCGGGTCCTGTTTTCTATCATAAATATAATATAAAAAAGAAGATGTGGTATGATTGCCAATCCACAAAAGACCAAAATGACATGTAGACATTAACAACTATATGTCACCGTACGGCCTTCATTAATGAGCAAAGCCATGTTGATCTCCAGATGTTTATTTATAGTTTGAATCGCTGGGTTGCTGTCTCATTGACAGTTACCCCAGTCATCTCCCCTTCTCATTAACAGTTATCCCAGTCTTCTCCCCTTTTCATATACAATTATATCAGTGATCACATGCATTTGTCGGCATTAAACGAACTTGATAAAGATAACAGTTCTATCTTTTTATACTTTTAATTGTGTTTCAACAGCTAGTAGTCTGTTTTATTTATGTATTATTGTCATTTAGTTTATTTTCTTTGGTTACATCTCCTGACATCAGACTCGGACTTCTCTTGAACTGAATTTTAATGTGCGTGTTGTTATGCTTTTACTTTTCTACATTGGCTAGAGGTATAGGAGGAGGGTTGTGATCTCACAAACATATTTAACCCCGCCGCATTTTTGCACCTGTCCCAAGTCAGGAGCCTCTGACCTTTGTTGGTCTTGTATTATTTTAATTTTAGTTTCTGGTGTACAATTTGGAAATGAGTATGGCGTTCATCATCACTGAACTAGTATATATTTGTTAAGGGGCCAGCTGAAGGACGCCTCCGGGTGTGGGAATTTCTCGCTACATTGAAGACCTGTTGGTGACCTTCTGCTGTTGTTTTTTCTATGGTCGGGTTGTTGTCTCTTTGACAAATTCCCCATTTCCATTCTCAATTTTATTTCAAAACAAAACCTAAAGTTTAAAAGAATCTGTAGCAAACATTCCTTGATAAGATTTTCAACAGATAAAACATAAATTAGCACAGAAACCATTTTTTACGAATAAAGAGTAGATACCTGTGAATAATATGACATAGTTAATTTCTATATATAACACATCTTTTAAATACAATGATGTCAACAATTTTATTCCTGGAATTTTTGCAATTAAATGGTTACACAGATTTGTCGGATTTTCGTTCCCAATGTAATACTGTTCTCAACCGAGGAAAAATAAAAAGGTTTTGAGTAATTACATTAATATTTGGAAGTCATAATTGACAAATATTTAATAAACATCCATGTGAAACATAATCATAGAAACGCAGATAATACGGAGTAGGTATGAAGTGAATTTATACGAAAAAGACGATGTGGTATGATTGCCAATGAGACAACTCTTCACAAGAGAATAAATGACACAGATATTCTGATCCTTTCAGATAGAACTTTGATTGCTTTTCAAATCTGTTATACTTTTACAGTCCCTCTTTGGCTCTTTTTGTACAAATCATAATTTCTGAAATCCACACTGATGAGTAATTGTTTGTTTTTAAGTTTGCCAATGAGAAAATTCATTTTCGTAACAATTTTATAAAAATACATAAAGTAAAAGTAAACTTTTGATTGTCGTTTAAGTCGTTTTACATCAAGCTCTAGGAATAAGTACCCTTTCAAAACAATATACGAGAACAAAAACAAAATCCATGACCCTTTAAATCTCTGTAAATAGAAGAATGCTGCTGAACGGCAAGAGTGTGTGGATGTAAATAAACAAAAATGAGTGTATAATTTTCGCAATTTTTATCAACCTCTATGCACTTATTCAATCTCAAAATATAATGTTCAATAACTATAAATTTAAAGTATCCGTAATACCCGCGCAAAGGAGGCTTGTTACTGTCTTGTCGTTACTAATAATGTTTAGTTTGAAACACATGTAGAATTTTCAAGTTTATCTCCGTGACGTAACATTTATAGCTATTGAAAAAACAGAAACCTTTTATGAAAAACAGAACGGTAATATCTTATTCTAAAAATAAACCGCATACAACATTCTTTATCATTGTTTATAGTTATAACTTAATTTGTGTAAACTTATATGTATTGATACACAACTTTTGTTCAAAACTTAAAATTACTTTTAAAATCTACTTACCAAAAATGACTCATTAGCAGCATATTTACATCTAACTTAACGTGTGTAAACTTAAATGTATTGATACACAACTTGTTCGAAACTAAGATTTCTTATATTATAAAAACTACTTACCAAAAATGACTGTGTAGCAGCATATTTTCATCGACCTCACGCGCACCTGTTCTATCGATAATTATTACATATATAATAATAGAATCAGAGGTTTGAACTGGCATAACACATGAGATAAACCATACATCAGCCCTCGTATTTAAACGTCAATAACAGTGATTTCTTAAATTAACCTCATGATCGCTCTTTTTTGTAGAGGTAAAAAATGTGCATTCAGTTATTATCCTTCCGCCATTTGAAGCTGATATTACTTTGACGATGTCTTTTTTGTCCTACAACAGCCAGTATTAATCAAGGAAATTTCCAATTTAAGATGTCATCTTTTATTCCGGTACCATTTGTGTTTAGGTTTCTACTAAAGCCAAAGATTTTTATTTATTATTTTCCTAAAATTACGGTTTTTTTTTCAATAAGTATGCCAACATCCGATGTCACCTGTTACTTTTTTTCAAGCTGTAGCTAAAATCAATATGAGCTTTTTTAATGAACAAGAGTGTGTTTCCAGCCAGTATGTAAATTCTCACACTAATTGTAAATATTAAAAAAAAACGTTCTCACGCACTGTCATTTGATTAAATCTATAAGATATTGCAAATACAAACACTGTTTCCGTCTTTCAACTCGTATTACAATTCCGTAATTATTTTCAATACGGGGGAAAATATTGAGTTATCGTTCTTGATAGCTTTCCAATTAGTATTCGTCTGTTTGAAAGTACCATCAAATGTCAATCGGCTGACAATCAAATTAGCATTCTGCGTTGACAAAAAAGAACAAAATTAAACACAAGAATGCGGTATTTGTCGTTATTTCTTTCAATTAAGTCTATGTTTCGAACATTTCAAACATTTTTCAATAGATATGCCGTTTAAATTATTGCATTATGTCGAAACTATATGTAGCAATTGCCAAATTGAATTAAGAATATTGAATACAGTGTATTGCTGCATTTAACTCTATTCCTACATCAATACACGAACAATTATCTTAGCTAATTCCCGCAATTTTTCAATAATCCAAATGAACATGCAGAACGAATAAAGTTATCACCGTTCTAACAGTATCTATAAAATATCAAATTTCATCCAGAAAGTATTTTATTTCCTCCATACACACCGTCGGAGCACTGGTTTTTTTAATTGCGCTTGCGTAAACGTACTTTGCCAATTTCAAGTTTTTCTCATAAATTCCACATGCATTCCTCTACAGAAATACAATAATATCTCTACAGTAAATTGATTTTAGAAATACAGTTAACAGAACACCATTATTGGTTTTTATATTTTTCCTGAATCTTGTCTTTTTCAACAGCCTCTTTGTTACATTAACCATATGATATATGTATAAATCACTGCTCCGTACTCTCAAGTCGATTTCACTGTATTTATATACATTCATTTATTATACCATAAAAGCCTCATTTAATTGATCTTTTATTTCATTGCCATTCAATCAGAGAATGGAAAGAACAACTAACGTTAAAAAAGCTCGTATGCAAAATAATTCAAATATCTGGTTTTCGTATATAAAGTTATTCAAATGTCTGGTTTTCTACACATGGTATTCTACTTCAGACACGAGAGCTTCCCTTTTCAATGATTTAGTAAACAGATAAAGCCAGATATCATTATATTATTATATAGGATACAACACGAGACCGTATGCCCGAGTAGTTGAACCCGTACATGTATGCTATTTACAGTACAGTTCCAAAATTTGACATATTGTTTTCAATCAGTCATGAGTATATCAATTGATATGATAATATAATTACACCATGGTAAGTACTATAATATTGCTAAGATATATCAGGGTATCAGACGACAATGCTCTGTTGAAAATGCGTACAAGCCCGTCATATTAGACCAAGACCATGAAGATCTCACCACGATCTAAACAATACATATACACCCATGGTATTATTGGTTAATTTCTTTCGGAATTAAAGGGAAAACTCACGATTTTTTACTTATGGTTTAAATATGTTCATTATGACATAATATATATATTGACAAAGTTTTATCGCTATATGTGCATTAATAAAGGAGAAAATCAATAATTAATGAATTAATATTAACTACTTCCTGTAGGTTGTGACGTTTTCTCCTGGTTTTTGCATGCCGGGATTTAAAATACAATCATTAAAAGTCTTGGTTTTTAATCATATTTTAACGTTATCGTAAGCGCGCCGATGACTTATGCTTTATCTAATAACCATCTGATAATAAGAAGATACAACGCACAGACGTGCATTTGTACACATTCCTCAATTTTGTCCTTTATTTGGCCTTTATACTTGGTTTGATTCGAGCTTCACTGATGAGTTGTTTGTACATGTAGACAAAACGCGTGTCTAACATACAGTATTATATGCCTGCTATCTTTGATCAGTTTATTTTTCTTGAAGTAAAATCAATGATGTATTGTAATTCGTTGTATTTCTATATCTTATCTTGTCTCATGCATGCATTTATAATCTCCCTAATCTGAAATGTTCTAGTCTATACTAAGGTCTTTATTAACTCTGATGCATAAAGAATGTCTCAATTCTGTTATTTGTTCGTTTCTTCAAACATCATTTCGTGATAAAAATCTGAAATAAGCTCTGTATTTGCTGTTTAGTAATCGTCTTATTCAATTACTCACAGCCTGACAGACAAAAGACGTTTTTGTGTTATTCAATTACAATCTAAACCTGATAAAATGACGAGAAACATTTCATTGCAGTATTAAAAGCTGACATCTGTACTTGAAGGGATTTATTAAAAGGAAACTGAAGTTGTATGAAAAATTACTTTTTATTTTAAAACAGAAAAATTCAATATTTCACGTAAAGGTGATATATTAGGCGAACATTTATTTATATAGTATTGTGTTATCTAATATAACTGGTATAGATATAAGAAGATGTGGTATTAGTGCCAATGAGATAACTCACCATCCAATTCAGAATTTGTAAAAATTATGCCTTCTCTAAAATGCATCATGAAAATTTAAGTGCCGAACATTTAATTCTATGTGAAGCAAACACTTGAGAAGTAAATAACATAAAAATAAGAAGTAGTGGTACAATTTCCAAGGAGACAACTCTTCATCAGAGACCAAATGTTATACAAGTTAGATAACAGCTGTAGGTTACCGTAGGGTCTTCAACAATGAGCAAAGATAGCAAACTCAAAAAGTGCAAATTGTCGTGACAATTCGTAATGAATCGTTTGATTTCGGCAAAATGCATCATGATAAGGGCTATATATTAGAAACATTAATATTGCTGTATGTTTATCCTTAAAGGAGGTTATCTTCAAGAATTTGCAGATTAACTTTTTGAAATATGAGTGTAACAGGCTTCTATACTTTATTGTTCTCGATATATAAATACATTATTGTAAGAGAACATGTATAGGTTCATGGTTAAATTCTAAGTTCATTCTGTTTTTGTATAGATTTTGGTTCTATTTCAAATAAATTGTGATCAGTTTTGTTACAGAAGAAGACATTATATTGACAACTTTTAAATGTAGGTAGCTAGTTTCATACTACAGTACTGAAAATAAAAAATTGTAATTTCAAAGTTTGCTCTTGTAACATGCTTTCAATTTTGAATTTGACTAATGGACATGTACGGGATTTTATCTGGGTTGAATCAAACACGTCTAAAAAGATTTATTACAGTAGGCATCATATGCATTGGTCAATTATGTAAATCTATCATCATCCAAAAAAAAAAAACATTCATCAACCGAAACAAACTGAGATGTTATGGGATCAGCATTTTTTCTATTTTTGCATTTCTTATATATAATAAAAGAAGATGTGGTATGATTTCCAATGAGACACATCTCTACAGGAGACCATAATGACACCGATATTAACAACTATGGGTGACCGTACGGCCTTCAACAACGAGCAAAGCCCATACCACATATAAAGAAAAGTTTCGAATGTGTTTCAGAATTGTGCAATATCTTCTCCTTAATGACTTGCTTATCTTTCTAATCCTGAAACGCCTTCGGAAGCAGAAGCACAAACATTTTTCCATGAGAAGAATTAATCAGAAAGACTCTTCCAATATAGTTAACTAACATAGTGACGTCACAACAGACTACTAATTGAGAAAGACCCCCAAGTTAGATACAATTGTGTTTTCAAAAATACGGTTTCCTCATAATCAAACCGCCGATATTGATTTTAGAGCGAGTATGCTTCTATTCCGCTTAATAAAGCTTTCAACAGCAGTTCGTTTACTTTTTAAAAGAAACAACATGAAGATTAGTTTTTATAATCACTGACTTATTTTTCTTTTCATACTAATTTCTTTTTCCCTTTCTTATTAATTTTCAATAAATTTCCACCTGAATGAAAATAGAGTTATCTGACAAGGTAAAGACAGTTTATACATCAACTATTAAGTCTGACAAAGTAAAGACTGTATATACATCAACTATTGAGCTGACAAAGTAAAGACTGTATATACATCAACTATTGAGTCTGACAAAGTAAAGACTGTATATATATATCATCAACTATTGAGTCTGACAAGGTAAAGACTGTATATACATCAACTATTGAGTCTGACAATGAAAAGACTGTATATACAGTAACTATGGAGTGTGACAAGGTAAAGACAGTTTATACATCAACTATTGAGTCTGACAAAGTAAAGACTGTATATATATCAACTATTGAGTCTGACAAAGTAAAGACTGTATATACAGTAACTATTGAGTCTGACAAGGTAAAGACTGTATATACATCAACTATTGAGTCTGACAAAGTAAAGACTGTATATACATCAACTATTGAGTCTGACAAAGTAAAGACTGTATATACTTCAACTATTGAGTCTGACAAAGTAAAGACTGTATATACATCAACTATTGAGTCTGACAAGGTAAAGACTGTATATACATCAACTATTGAGTCTGACAAAGTAAAGACTGTATAAACATCAACTATTGAGTCTGACAAAGTAAAGACTGTATATACATCAACTATTGAGTCTGACAAGGTAAAGACTGTATATACATCAACTATTGAGTCTGACAAGGTAAAGACTGTATATACATCAACTATTGAGTCTGACAAAGTAAAGACTGTATATACTTCAATTATTGAGTCTGACAAAGTAAAGACTGTATATACATCAACCATTGAGTCTGACAAAGTAAGACTGTATATACATCAACTATTGAGTCTGACAAAGTAAAGACTGTATATACATCAACTATTAAGTCTGACAAAGTAAAGACTGTATATACTTCAATTATTGAGTCTGACAAGGTAAAGACTGTATATACATCAACTATTGAGTCTGACAAGGTAAAGACTGTATATACATATATCAACTATTGAGTCTGACAAAGTAAAGACTGTATATATATCAACTATTGAGTCTGATAAAGTAAAGACTGTATATACATCAACTATTGAGTCTGACAAAGTAAAGACTGTATATACATCAACTATTGAGTCTGACAAAGTAAAGACTGTATATACATCAACTATTGAGTCTGACAGAGTAAAGACTGTATATACATCAACTATTGAGTCTGACAAAGTAAAGACTGTATATACATCAACTATTGAGTCTGACAAAGTAAAGACTGTATATACATCAACTATTGAGTCTGACAAGTAAAGACTGTATATACATCAACTATTGAGTCTGACAAAGTAAAGACTGTATATACATCAACTATTGAGTCTGACAAGGTAAAGACTGTATATACATCAACTATTTGTCTGACAAGGTAAAGACTGTATATACATCAACTATTGAGTCTGACAAAGTAAAGACTGAATATACATCAACTATTGAGTCTGACAAAGTAAAGACTGTATATACATCAACTATTGAGTCTGACAAAGTAAAGACTGTATATACATCAACTATTGAGTCTGACAAAGTAAAGACTGTATATACATCAACTATTGAGTCTGACAAAGTAAAGACTGTATATACATCAACTATTGAGTCTGACAAAGTAAAGACTGTATATACTCAACTATTGAGTCTGACAAAGTAAAGACTGTATATACATCAACTATTGAGTCTGACAAAGTAAAGACTGTATATACATCAACTATTGAGTCTGACAAAGTAAAGACTGTATATACATCAACTATTGAGTCTGACAAAGTAAAGACTGTAATATACATCAACTATTGAGTCTGACAAAGTAAAGACTGTATATTCATCAACTATGAGTCTGACAAGTAAAGACTGTATATACATCACTATTGAGTCTGACAAAGTAAAGACTGTATATACATCAACTATTGAGTCTGACAAGGTAAAGACTGTATATACATCAACTATTGAGTCTGACAAAGGTAAAGACTGTATATTACATCAACTATTGAGTCTGACAAAGTAAAGACTGTATATACATCAACTATTGAGTCTGACAGAAGTAAAGACTGTATATACATCAACTATTGAGTCTGACAGAGTAAAGACTGTATATACATCAACTATTTGAGTCTGACAAAGTAAAGACTGTATATACATCATCTATTGGAGTCTGACAAGTAAAGACTGTATTTACATCAACTATTGAGTCTGACAAAGTAAAGACTGTATATCATCAACTAGTGAGTCTGACAAGAGTAAAGACTGTATATAATAACTATTGAGTCTGACAAGTAAAGACTGTTATAATAAATTCAAACTATTATTGAGTCTGACAAGTAAAGACTGTATATACATCAACTATTGAGTCTGACAAGTAAAGACTGTATATACATCAACTATTGATCTGACAAAGTAAAGACTGTATATACATCAACTATTGAGTCTGACAAAGTAAAGACTGTATATACATCAACTATTGAGTCTGACAAAGTAAAGACTGTATATACATCAACTATTGAGTCTGACAAAGTAAAGACTGTATATACATCAACTATTGAGTCTGACAAAGTAAAGACTGTTATATACATCAACTATTGAGTCTGACAAGAGTTAAAGAAGATATATCATCAACTATTGAGTCTGACAAGATAAAGACTGTATATACATCAATTATTGAGTCTGACAAAGTAAAGATGTATACATCAACTATTGAGTCTGACAAAGTAAAGACTGTATATACATCAACTATGAGTCTGACAAGTAAAGACTGTATATACATCACTATTGAGTCTGACAAGTAAAGATGTATAACAGATAATAGTCTGAAATAATCAACTGTTAGTTGACAATCAAATGAGTATGACAATAAACTGGTTATACATAACTATGAGTTCAACTATGAGTAGAAGTACTATATACATCAACTATTGAGTCTGACAGAGTAAAGACTGTATATAATCAACTATTGAGTCTGACAAAGTAAAGACTGTATATACATCAACTATGAGTCTGACAAGGTAAAACTGTATATCATCAACTATTGAGTCTGACAAAGTAAAGACTGTATATACATCAACTATTGAGTCTGACAAGTAAAGATTATATAATCAACTATTGAGCTGACAAGTAAAGACTGTATATATATATAACTATTGAGTCTGACTAAGTAAAATGAGTCTGAGTATATAATCATAACTATTGACTGACAAAGTAAAGACTGTATATACACAACTATTGAGTCTGACAAAGTAAAGACTGTATATTTCAACTAGTTATACTGACAAGGTAAAGACTAAGTAAACTGTATATAACTATTGAGTCTGACAAGTAAAGACTGTATATACATCAACTATTGAGTCTGACAAAGTAAAGACTGTATATAACATCAACTATTGAGTCTGACAAAGTAAAGACTGTAATACATCAACTATTGAAGTCTGACAAAGAAAGACTATATACATCAACTATTGAGTCTGACAAGAGTAAAGACTGTATATACATCAATATTGAGTGACAAGAGTAAAGACTGTATATACATCAACTATTGAGTCTGACAAGTAAAGACTGTATATACATCAACTATTGAGTCTGACAAAGTAAAGACTGTATATACATCAACTATTGAGTCTGACAAGTAAAGACTGATATACATCAACTATTTGTCTGACAAGGTAAAGACTGTATATACATCAACTATTGAGTCTGACAAGTAAAGACTGTATATAATAACTATTGATCTGACAAGTAAAGACTGATATACATCAACTATTGAGTCTGACAAGTAAAGACTGATATACATCAACTATTGAGTTGACAAAGTTAAGACTGTATAACATCAACTATTGAGTCTGAAAGTAAAGACTTATATACATCAACTATTGAGTCTGACAAAGTAAAGACTGTATATACATCAACTATTGAGCTGACAGGTAAAGATGATATAATATCAATATTGAGCTACAAAGTAAAGACTGTATATACATCAACTATTGAGTCTGACAAAGTAAAGACTGTATATATCATCAACTATTGAGTCTGAACAAGTAAAACTGTATATATATCAACTAAGGTGAGTCTGACAAGTAAAGACTATATATCATCAATAAATGAGTCTGACAAAGTAAGACTGTATAACATCAACTATTGAGTCTGAAATACAAAACTGTATTACATCAAACTATATCTACATAGTAAAGACTAGTAAATATAACATCAACTATTGAGTCTGACAAAGTAAAGACTGTATATACTCAACTATTGAGTCTGACAAAGTAAAGATGTATATACATCAACATATTTGACAAGTAAAGACTGTATAATACATCAACTTTGAGTACATCAAGTAAAGACTTGATAAATAACTATTGATCTGACAAATAAAGTGTATTACAATCAACTATGATTAGATCAAATAATGATGTAATATACATCAACTATTGATCGACTAAAGTAGGACTGATATATCAACTATGATTCGATCAAAGTAAAGACTGATAATAATCAACTATTTAGTCTGCAAATAAGACGATATACATCAACTATTAGTCACAAAGTAAAGACAATAACAAGTATTATCTACAATAAGATGTATTACATAACTATTGATTACAAATAAGCTGAAAGTAAACTTTGATTACAAAGTATAGATTGAAAATAACATGATCTGAAAGTAAAGCTTATATACATCAATATTGAGTCTGACAAAGTAAAGACTGTATATTCAACTATTGATCTGACAAAGTAAAAGACTGTATATAATCAACTATTGATCTACAAAGAAAGACTGTATATACATCAACTATTGAGCTGACAAAGTAAGGACTGTATATATATCAACTATTGACTGACAAGTAAAGACTGTTATATATCAATATTGAGTCTGACAAAGTAAAGACTGAATATACATCAACTATTGAGTCTGACAAAGTAAAGATGTAAATACTTATCATAATTAGTCTGACAAGGTAAAGACTGTATACTCAACTATTGAGTCTGACAAAGTAAAGACTGTATATACTCAACTATTGAGTCTGACAAAGTAAAGACTGTATACATCAACTATTGAGTCTGACAAAGTAAGACTGTATATACATCAACTATTGAGTCTGACAAAAGTAAGACTGTTTATTCATCAATTTGAGTCTGACAAAGTAAAGACTGTATATACATATATTGAGTCTGACAAAGTAAAGACTGTATATACACAAATAGTGATCTGACAAAGTAAAGCTGAATATACATCAACTATTAGTCTGACAAAGTAAAGACTGTATATACTTCAACTATTGAGTCGAAAAGTAAAGACTGTATTACATCAACTATGGTCTGACAAAGTAAAGACTGTATATATATCAACTATTGAGTCTGACAAAGTAAAGACTGTATAATACTAACTATTGAGTTGACAAGGTAAAGACTGTATATACATCAACTATTGAGTCTGACAAAGTAAAGCTGTATATACATCAACTATTGAGTCTGACAAAGTAAAGACTGTATATACATCAACTATTGAGTCTGACAAAGTAAGACTGTATATACTTCAACTATTGAGTCTGACAAAGTAAAGACTGTATATACATCAACTATGAGTCTGACAAAGTAAAGACTGTATAACTCAACTATTGAGTCTGACAAAGTAAAGACTGTATATACATCAACTATTGAGCTGACAAAGTAAGACTGTATATACATCAACTATTGAGTCTGACAAAGTAAAGACTGTATATACATCAACTATTGAGTCTGACAAAGTAAAGACTGTATATACATCAACTATTGAGTCTGACAAAGTAAAGTCTGTACATACATCAACATTGAGTCTGACAAAGTAAAGACTGTATATTCATAACTATTGAGTCTGACAAAGTAAAGACTGTATATAATCAACTATTGAGTCTGACAAAGTAAAGACTGTATATACATCAACTATGAGTCTGACAAAGTAAGGACTGTATATATATCAACTATTGAGTCTGACAAGTAAAGACTGTAATATATCAACTATTGAGTCTGACAAAGTAAAGACTGAATATACATCAACTATTGAGTCTGACAAAGTAAAGACTGAAAGTAAAGACTGTATATACATAACTATTGAGTCTGACAAGGTAAAGACTGTATATACATCAACTATTGAGTCTGACAAAGTAAAGACTGTATATACATCAACTATGAGTCTGACAAAGTAAAGACTGTATATACATCAACTATTGAGTCTGACAAAGTAAGGACTGTATATACATCAACTATTGAGTCTGACAAAAAGTAAAGACTGTATATTCATCAACTAGTGAGTCTGACAAAGTAAAGACTGTATATACATCAACTATTGAGTCTGACAAAGTAAAGATGTATATACATCAACTATTGAGTCTGACAAAGTAAAGACTGTATATACATCAACTATTGAGTCTGACAAAGTAAAGACTATATACTTCAACTATTGAGTCTGACAAAGTAAGACTGTATATACATCAACTATTGAGTCTGACAAAGTAAAGTCTGTATATCCATCAACTATTGAGTCTGACAAAGTAAAGACTGTATATCCATCAACTATTGAGTCTGACAAAGTGAAGACTATATATACATCAACTATGAGTCTGACAAAGTAAAGACTGTATATACATCAACTATTGAGTCTGACAAAGTAAAGACTGTATAACATCAACTATTGAGTCTGACAAAGTAAAGACTGTATATACATCAACTATTGAGTCTGACAAGTAAAGACTGTTATACATCAACTATTGAGTTGACAAAGTAAAGACTGTATATACATCAACTATTGAGTCTGACAAGGTAAAGACTGTATATACATCAATATTGAGTCGGACAGAGTAAAGACTGTATATACACAACTAGTGAGTCTGAAAAGTAAAGACTGTATATACATAACTATTGAGTCTGACAAAGTAAGACTGTATATACATCAACTATGAGTCTGACAAGGTAAAGACTGTATATACATCAACTATTGAGATGACAAAGTAAAGACTGTATATACATCAACTATTGAGTCTGACAAAGTAAAGACTGTATATACATCAACTATTGAGTCTGACAAAGTAAAGACTGTATATACATCAACTATTGAGTCTGACAGAGTAAAGACTGTATATACATCAACTATTGAGTCTGACAAAGTAAAGACTGTATATACATCAACTATTGAGTCTGACAAGTAAAGACTGTATATACATCAACTATTGAGTCTGACAAGTAAAGACTGTATATACATCAACTATTGAGTCTGACAAGTAAAGACTGTATATACATCAACTATTGAGTCTGACAGAGTAAAGACTGTATATACATCAACTATTGAGTCTGACAAAGTAAAGACTGTATATACATCAACTATTGAGTCTGACAAGTAAAGACTGTATATACATCAACTATTGAGTCTGACAGGTAAAGACTGTATATACATCAACTATTGAGTCTGACAGAGTAAAGACTGTATATACATCAACTATTGAGTCTGACAAAGTAAAGACTGTATATACATCAACTATTGAGTCTGACAAAGTAAAGACTGTATATACTCAACTATTGAGTCTGACAAAGTAAAGACTGTATATACATCAACTATTGAGTCTGACAAGGTAAAGACTGTATATACATCAACTATTGAGTCTGACAAAGTAAAGACTGTATATACATCAACTATTGAGTCTGACAAGTAAAGACTGTATATACATCAACTATTGAGTCTGACAAGTAAAGACTGTATATACATCAACTATTGAGTCTGACAAAGTAAAGACTGTATATACATCAACTATTGAGTCTGACAAAGTAAAGACTGTATATACATCAACTATTGAGTCTGACAAAGTAAAGACTGTATATACATCAACTATTGAGTCTGACAAAGTAAAGACTGTATATACATCAACTATTGAGTCTGACAAAGTAAAGACTGTATATACATCAACTATTGAGTCTGACAAGTAAAGACTGTATATACATCAACTATTGAGTCTGACAAGTAAAGACTGTATATACATCAACTATTGAGTCTGACAAAGTAAAGACTGTATATTCATCAACTATTGAGTCTGACAAGTAAAGACTGTATATAATCAACTATTGAGTCTGACAAAGTAAAGACTGTATATACATCAACTATTGAGTCTGACAAAGTAAAGACTGTATATACATCAACTATTGAGTCTGACAAGGTAAAGACTGTATATACATCAACTATTGAGTCTGACAAAGTAAAGACTGTATATACATCAACTATTGAGTCTGACAAAGTAAAGACTGTATATACATCAACTATTGGTCTGACAAGTAAAGACTGTATATACTATATCAACTATTGAGTCTGACAAGTAAAGACTGTATATACATCAACTATTGAGTCTGACAAAGTAAAGACTGTATATACATCAACTATTGAGTCTGACAAAGTAAAGACTGTATATACATCAACTATTGAGTCTGACAAGTAAAGACTGTATATACATCAACTATTGAGTCTGACAAAGTAAAGACTGTATATACATCAATTTGAGTCTGACAAAGTAAAGACTGTATATACATCAACTATTGAGTCTGACAAAGTAAAGACTGTATATACATCAACTATTGAGTCTGACAAAGTAAAGACTGTATATACATCAACTATTGAGTCTGACAAAGTAAAGACTGTATATACATCAACTATTGAGTCTGACAAAGTAAAGACTGTATATACATCAACTATTGAGTCTGACAAAGTAAAGACTGTATATACATCAACTATTGAGTCTGACAAAGTAAAGACTGTATATACATCAACTATTGAGTCTGACAAAGTAAAGACTGTATATACATCAACTATTGAGTCTGACAAAGTAAAGACTGTAATACTACATAACTATTGAGTCTGACAAAGTAAAGACTGTATATACATCAACTATTGAGTCTGACAAAGTAAAGACTGTATATACATCAACTATTGAGTCTGACAAAGTAAAGACTGTATATACATCAACTATTGAGTCTGACAAAGTAAAGACTGTATATACATCAACTATTGAGTCTGACAAGTAAAGACTGTATATACATCAACTATTGAGTCTGACAAAGTAAAGACTGTATATACATCAACTATTGAGTCTGACAAAGTAAAGACTGTATATACATCAACTATTGAGTCTGACAAGTAAAGACTGTATATACATCAACTATTGAGTCTGACAAAGTAAAGACTGTATATACATCAACTATTGAGTCTGACAAAGTAAAGACTGTATATACATCAACTATTGAGTCTGACAAAGTAAAGACTGTATATACATCAACTATTGAGTCTGACAAAGTAAAGACTGTATATACATCAACTATTGAGTCTGACAAAGTAAAGACTGTATATACATCAACTATTGAGTCTGACAAAGTAAAGACTGTATATACATCAACTATTGAGTCTGACAAAGTAAAGACTGTATATACATCAACTATTGAGTCTGACAAAGTAAAGACTGTATATACATCAACTATTGAGTCTGACAAAGTAAAGACTGTATATACATCAACTATTGAGTCTGACAAAGTAAAGACTGTATATACATCAACTATTGAGTCTGACAAAGTAAAGACTGTATATACATCAACTATTGAGTCTGACAAAGTAAAGACTGTATATACATCAACTATTGAGTCTGACAAGTAAAGACTGTATATACATCAACTATTGAGTCTGACAAAGTAAAGACTGTATATACATCAACTATTGAGTCTGACAAAGTAAAGACTGTATATACATCAACTATTGAGTCTGACAAAGTAAAGGACTGTATATACATCAACTATTGAGTCTGACAAAGTAAAGACTGTATATACATCAACTATTGAGTCTGACAAAGTAAAGACTGTATATACATCAACTATTGAGTCTGACAAGTAAAGACTGTATATACATCAACTATTGAGTCTGACAAAGTAAAGACTGTATATACATCAACTATTGAGTCTGACAAAGTAAAGACTGTATATACATCAACTATTGAGTCTGACAAAGTAAAGACTGTATATACATCAACTATTGAGTCTGACAAAGTAAAGACTGTATATACATCAACTATTGAGTCTGACAAAGTAAAGACTGTATATACATCAACTATTGAGTCTGACAAAGTAAAGACTGTATATACATCAACTATTGAGTCTGACAAAGTAAAGACTGTATATACATCAACTATTGAGTCTGACAAGTAAAGACTGTATATACATCAACTATTGAGTCTGACAAAGTAAAGACTGTATATACATCAACTATTGAGTCTGACAAAGTAAAGACTGTATATACATCAACTATTGAGTCTGACAAAGTAAAGACTGTATATACATCAACTATTGAGTCTGACAAAGTAAAGACTGTATATACATCAACTATTGAGTCTGACAAAGTAAAGACTGTATATACATCAACTATTGAGTCTGACAAAGTAAAGACTGTATATCACTCAACTATTGAGTCTGACAAAGTAAAGACTGTATTACATCAACTTTGAGTCTGACAAGTAAAGACTGTATATACATCAACTATTGAGTCTGACAAGTAAAGACTGTATATACATCAACTATTGAGTCTGACAAAGTAAAGACTGTATATACATCAACTATTGAGTCTGACAAAGTAAAGACTGTATATACATCAACTATTGAGTCTGACAAAGTAAAGACTGTATATACATCAACTATTGAGTCTGACAAAGTAAAGACTGTATATACATCAACTATTGAGTCTGACAACAAAGTAAAGACTGTATATACATCAACTATTGAGTCTGACAAAGTAAAGACTGTATATACATCAACTATTGAGTCTGACAAAGTAAAGACTGTATATACATCAACTATTGAGTCTGACAAAGTAAAGACTGTATATACATTCACAACTATTGAGTCTGACAAAGTAAAGACTGTATATACATCAACTATTGAGTGCTGGACAAAGTAAAGACTGTATATATACATCAACTATTGAGTCTGACAAAGTAAAGACTGTATATACATCAACTATTGAGTCTGACAAAGTAAAGACTGTATATACATCAACTATTGAGTCTGACAAAGTAAAGACTGTATATACATCAACTATTGAGTCTGACAAAGTAAAGACTGTATATAATCAACTATTGAGGTCTGACAAAGTAAAGACTGTATATACATCAACTATTGAGTCTGACAAAGTAAAGACTGTATATACATCAACTATTGAGTCTGACAAGTAAAGACTGTATATACATCAACTATTGAGTCTGACAAAGTAAAGACTGTATATACATCAACTATTGAGTCTGACAAGTAAAGACTGTATATACATAACTTGAGTCTGACAAAGTAAAGATGTATATACATCAACTATTGAGTCTGACAAAGTAAAGACTGTATATACATCAACTATTGAGTCTGACAAAGTAAAGACTGTATATACATCAACTATTGAGTCTGACAAAGTAAAGACTGTATATACATCAACTATTGAGTCTGACAAAGTAAAGACTGTATATACATCAACTATTGAGTCTGACAAAGTAAAGACTGTATATACATCAACTATTGAGTCTGACAAAGTAAAGACTGTATATACATCAACTATTGAGTCTGACAAAGTAAAGACTTTATATATCATAACTATTGAGTCTGACAAAGTAAAGACTGTATATACATCAACTATTGAGTCTGACAAAGTAAAGACTGTATATACATCAACTATTGAGTCTGACAAAGTAAAGACTGTATATACATCAACTATTGAGTCTGACAAAGTAAAGACTGTATATACATCAACTATTGAGTCTGACAAAGTAAAGACTGTATATACATCAACTATTGAGTCTGACAAAGTAAAGACTGTATATCATCAACTATTGAGTCTGACAAAGTAAAGACTGTATATATCATCAACTATTGAGTCTGACAAAGTAAAGACTGTATATACATCAACTATTGAGTCTGACAAAGTAAAGACTGTATTATCATCAACTATTGAGTCTGACAAAGTAAAGACTGTATATACATCAACTATTGAGTCTGACAAAGTAAAGACTGTATATACATCAACTATTGAGTCTGACAAAGTAAAGACTGTATATACTTCAACTATTGAGTCTGACAAAGTAAAGACTGTATATCCATCAACTATTGAATCTGACAAAGTAAAGACTGTATATCCATCAACTATTGAATCTGACAAAGTAAAGACTGTATATACACCAACTATTGAGTCTGACAAGTTAAGACTGTATATACATCAACTATTGAGTCTGACAAAGTAAAGACTGTATATACATCAACTATTGAGTCTGACAAAGTAAAGACTGTATATACATCAACTATTGAGTCTGACAAAGTAAAGACTGTATATACATCAACTATTGAGTCTGACAAGGTAAAGACTGTATACATATCAACTATTGAGTCTGACAAAGTGAAGACTGATATACATAACTATTGTTCATGCACTTAGATGCGCATTCGTCTCAACGCGGCCGATTCCGTACCCTTAAGGAGAGTAGCGGATTCTACCGAGGATTGCCGAATGTTATATGCGTTCAATCTGGGTTTATATTACGTTTGGAAATAGCTAAAGACACTTTGTTATTTTTCAATATAAAACGCAATTGCATACTTTAAAAGACGACGGGCTTATATTACACGGAAGAAATTAAAAGTTATTCACTTTCTTGCTTCGTTAAAAATGGTATAAAATCTAAAATGTCACTGATTCACTTTATGACAATAGTAAAATCGTGGTCTGACACTGAACTCGTTTACAATTCGGATAAAATAAAACATGTTCGTCATTCAAAGACACGGTGTATTATTTACAAGTAACCGGAAACAGCCTCATTTTGAATCAAAACACCATCCTGACTTCAACACACAATTACACGAAGACATGCATGAAGCTCGATACGGAGCTTAACATGTGGAGATAATTGAATCAATGTTCCCCCTTATCTTTCTCCATTTTTCGTTTCGTTTTCTCTCTTTCTTTTTATATTTATGTATAATTGAATAAAATCGGTATTTAAACTATAAGTTGAAAATTATCTTGTTTTTTTTTAATGATATACATGCACATCAAAGGTTCGGCTGAGTAATAAGACTATTGCACACACACACACACACACAAAAACGTGTTAATCGACAAAATTTAAACACAGTCAAGTTCAGACATTAAAAGGAGTTGTAACAGACGAGCAATTAGATTGTTAAAAAAATAATACATGCGTTACACATAACCGTTATTTTTAATTAAAATCTGTCGTATTATGGCATAGACATTTTAATTACCATTGCCTATTACTTTTCTTCATAGCTTGTCTGCATGCTATTTAAGTAATTTGCTTTTTTTTAGGTTATCCTGTGTTGTTTAACAACATTATGTTTCTCATCCGAATTGTGCAAATAATGTTACTCTAAACATCATTCATCGAACGAACGAAATTTTCTCTTTTTATCGGAAGGAGGTACGGTCCGTCTGTATGTCCGTCTGTCCAATTTAATATTAGTTTAATTTCTATTTGTTCCATGTTCAGTCCTGCATGTGTTTTCATTCAGAGTTTACGGTGAGTGTTCAATAAAATTGAGAATGGAAATGAGGAATGTGTCAAAGAGACAACAACCAGACCATAGAGCAGACAACAGACGAAGGCCACCAATGGGTCTCCAATGCAGCGAGAAACTCCCGCTACCGGAGGCGATGTATACAGATTATATTTTCTTATTGGCAGCAAGTTCGATGACCTGATTATGTAATATGTTTCCAATGTATATTAAAGCAATCTAAGAATAGAAACATTATCTTCGGCCATGCATATATATGATTTGAATAAAATATTGTTCATGAACTGGCGATAAACATTTGATGTTTTAAAACATTGCTAATTTTATTAAATTGACAACGTAGTTGATAGTATTAGAATAACTGTATAAACAATAAAATGATTAAGTATCCTATGAAATATATAACAATTGATGAAATGTAATAAATATTTTATGAGCTATCTACTTTGAAATCATCTTTATTCACTTATATGACGTACAATGCATTACTCGTGGGATAATGCTGCCATTTATATCGCTCCATAAAATTAAATCTGCAACCAAAGTTTTATTTGTCGAGTTTTATTTTCAAAAGTACGCATGCACTGGAAGTGAAAGCAAGCGGCAATCACAATAATCGTTTGATGCAAATTTTCAGTCGCTTCTTTCAATTCGTATACAATACATTTTCTAAATCGAGTGTTGATTTCTATAATAAATAACTCATAATACATTTTACATACCAGGATTAAAATTGAGTACGCGCGCGTTTCGTCTGAAACTCGAATAAACAAAGTTGAATAGGCCAAAATAAAGTAAGAAGTTGACGAGAATTGAGGACCTGCAATTCCTAAAGTTCTGCCAAATAAAGCTGTAAGAAAATATATTCCTTGGGTAGAACATCTTTAATTCAAATCAATAATATTTGGGTTCCCGCCTTTACATGTACTTTTCAATTGATCTATATAATTTGCCAATAAAGTGCATTTCATTAAGCGCTTGCAAAACCAATAATTCAAAAGTCTCTTTATGTTTTTTTTTTCATAATCGTTCAATATTTGATTGGCGGGATTAATTGATGTTGAGCGTTATCTTAAGTCGTCTGCCAGAACTGTAATAAAAATATATTCATCGCTATGAAATGAAATATCTCAACTTTGACCTTATTGTTTAAGAGACATTAGTAAAACTTATAATAATTGATCGACAAATATAAAATGCCATTTTAGATAACAAAAATCATTTTTATAGACCATAATGTTGGCATTTTCCTGTCTTTCTTGGATCCGTACTGACATTTTGATAGATTGTCGCAGAATCTTTTCTAGTGAAAGATTAACTATGGAATCTTGTAGATCATTTATAATGCTGGTGGTTGTATCCATACGTTAGACAACTCGGATTCAATAAATAATCAAAGGGATGTTTAAATATTTCTTTATATAAATATATTAATAAGAGCCAAATGAATGTTGAGTAATAATACACTACTAAAAAGTGTTATTAGCCATATAAGCCATTAAAAATTGGCGAGAAATCATTCTCTTCATACGCTTCATACATTTAAGATTGGCACCCTTTTTCTTTAAAAAAAATATGAAAAAGTACAAGGATTTTATAGCATTTTCAAATATGGCTTTTTGAACTATGTGTAATAAAATTATAAAAAAAAGTAGGGGTTTGATGGGATTTTTTTTAAAGGCACTAAATGGATAAAAGCAGATGATTCTGAAATATCTGGTAAAAAATAAAAATCAAGGGGAGCGAACATCCTTAATATAAGACTTAATAGTATTAATAAATATTTCGGATAACAGATATATTCTTCATCCGTCTGATGTAATCGTATCAATCTATTAAGTAGACTCTGATTTTCCAAACAATATATAGGAGAAAGTAGCGCAGTAATTAAACAACTTGACAGACAACACACTTTCTTCAACAAAAGTTGCATAACGTATGGATAGAAAAAATACAGGATTTAAATGATATATAGTAGTTTATAGTTAATCGACCCCCGGTATTCGACTGGAGTAAGAATAATGTGGCTGCATGGTAGAGAGACATGTCTTTCTGTAAACTGTTATACATGAACTAGAACTTTTTAAATTCTGGCTCACCGTGTTGGTTAACAAAAAGGTTCATATTCCTGTCTTATCAAGATGTCCTGATATAAACCATGTAATATTGTCACTGGACGTTGAATACTAATCCATCCATCCACCACTTAGCCGATATCATTGACCTGTATCAGTTTCTTTTTTGTATTGTTTGGTAGATTTTGGAATTGACTTATACATAAATGCAATCGTCGGTAGAATCCGCTGGTACGGAATCGGCCCGAGTTGAGACGAATGACATAAATGAGGCTCCTAAAGAGTAACCTCCATGCATGGGACACAATTTCACGTTTAAAAATTATTTCAGATAACAAGGTCACTTGAAAGCAAGATTTAAACAATTTTATAGGGTAGCAGGTCACATTTTATTTATTGACGTCATGTTGTAGGGGCGCTAGCCAAACCCCACGTTTGCAGGTAAGATTTGAACATATTGGATCCGCATATACATATGAGGTTTCGTGAATGATCGCTCAATGATGATTTATTTTATCTTAATTATCATCTGTTTTCCTTTTTTCAATGAATCATATATACAAGCATGTCGAAAGAGGAACTTAAAAAAACAGACCGTAAGAGTAATTTGAAATCTCATTCGATCATCTGACATAAACAAAATAAGAAACAAATTGATCTTTATTTCGCCTTTATCAAATAATTGCACAAGTCTACACTAACAAGCTGTATGTCATAAATCTGTCAATTATAGCTTGGTTTTTTTTTGATAAATGAAAGTGCAACATCCTTGCATCGAATGTATTACTCAATGTACTTTTGTATTGTAATGTCAATCAGATCGGAATCGAATGATTCAGAAAGGGATACGTATTCTATGATATGTTTGGAAGTCAATTGGTTTGTAACTGTTTTCTTTTTGGAACTATAGTCTTAAGCTTTTGTGCATCTGTGTGACGATTCATTGATCGATTGACATCGAAACAAACAACACACCAAACGCATGATAAAAAAGTCCTGTACCCTCCTTAACAAAAGCAGATACATTGTAAACGAACCAAACCCCAAAAGAAAAACCTACAAAAGAGTATCTTTTATATAAAGCTATGACCATACACTATGTATATTATATCGCCGTGTAATTGCCCGAACAAGGTTTAGGTTCAAAGTCAAAAGTATCGGCCATGTTCCTAAATGAGATTATCTAAACAGGAAAAGGCAAATCCATTTACAAGTATACAGATGATTAATGAGGCATCCACGTGCAAACACTACGGCAGCCATTACTTGCACGAGCGAACACTACAGCAGCTATTACCGGCACGTGCGCACGATTGACGGGCTATTAAGTATTAAATGTATGAAACTGCTTATAATAGGTGATGAAAGAGAGGTTAATGATTATTTTATCAGCCTCAGAACTGTGTAAGTGGGGTTAAATATTATACGTTTATGATTGATTGTTGCTAAACGAAAATCGTTTTATGCAAATAATAGACAAGATTCAGTTAACAATATTTACAACAATTGCAAGATGTCAGTAATAAAATATCGTCAAACCGCTGAAGGACCACCCTCTTCTGAATTATCGAAAACTATCATTCAACATTGACAATCAAACTATATATACCCATTCGACCTAACGGCCTCCAAATGTATCGAATCAATAGAAAAGGTAAAATCTTAACTTGATAGCTCCACCGGGATAAATGGTGATAAACTTAAACTGCAATGGAAAAATAGGGTATGATGAAAAGGTGCAGAAATTTACCTTTAAACAATGAACCTACTGCTACATGAAAACCTGTGCAACACATCTCGCCGACGCTCGAACCCACACCATCAGTTGAAAAAAGTAAAATCACAAAAATACTGAACTCAGGGAAAAATCCAATCGGAAAGTCCATAATCACATGGCAAAATCAAAGGGCAAAACCACATATAAAAAGAATGGACAAGAACTGTCATATTCCTGACTTGGTACAGGCATTTTCAAATGTAGAAAATGGGGATTAAACCTGGTTTTAAAGCGCTAAACCTCTCACTTTGATGACAGTCTCATTAAATTCCGTTATATTTTACAATGATGCGTGAACTAAACAGACATAATAAATAAAGAAGTCAAAATATGGGTACAGTAGTCATCATCGTGTAACAAGTTTTAAAGGAACAATTTAACAGAACACAAAAAGCATCTATCTACAAAATACATTCATTGATTCGCGTGTCTGACGTCAGAAAATTTTATACGTCACATAAATTTGTCCGCGTTCAATGTAAATACAAACAATTTAAAAATTTCACATTGGCAATGTTAGCATACAGGGTTAAAAAACAAAGTATGTAAGAATTAATTTCAAAATAGACCGAGATTTAAAATAGTCCAAAAGTTATATAGAAATTATAAGAAATCCACAAATAGTTCATTCCACTACGCGATTGAATAATTTTGACGTTTGTGGAGCGTGCAGATGACTACAGCTGTGCCCTTATTTGTAAATGTACTAGACTGAATCCTTTTATCTTAACTGAAATAAGTCTCTATTTACAGAGAAAATTCTCAAATTGTTTTCACTTCAAATAATATCATTCTTCTAGATTCTCTGCACTTTTAAGCTGCTTACTTGACGTTAAAAAGTACATATAGTCCTCATTTGTGTTGTATCCATCTTTCAACGTCCAACGGAACCCTGATGACGTACAATAAACAAGATGAAAACAATTCTATCACTATCCAGTATAGCATTAATACTATTAATCAATCAAGCATCCAATCTCTAGCGTATAACTTATCCCAACAAACCATTATAGATAAAAACAGGGTGAGTGATGACTTCTTTATCTAAACCTATTCTGCAGATAGCTATAATGGTAAAAGTTCAGTTATAACCTGTAAAACTGTTAGTTTTATACACTTATATCGAAAGATTTTATACACTTATATTTAAAGTTCAATAAAGCTTTATTGCAGATAGCTATGATGGTAAAAGTTCAGTTATAACCTGTAAAACTGTTAGTTTTATACACTTATATCGAAAGATTTTATACACTTATATTTAAAGTTCAATAAAGCTTTATTGCAGATAGCTATGATGGTAAAAGTTCAGTTATAACCTGTAAAACTGTTATTTTTATACACTTATATCGAAAGATTTTATACACTTATATTTAAAGTTCAATAAAGCTTTATTGCAGATAGCTATAATGGTAAAAGTTCAGTTATAACCTGTAAAACTGTTAGTTTTATACACTTATATCGAAAGATTTTATACACTTATATTTAAAGATTCAATAAAGCTTTATTGCAGATAGCTATGATGGTAAAAGTTCAGTTATAACCTGTAAAACTGTTAGTTTTATACACTTATATCGAAAGATTTTATACACTTATATTTAAAGTTCAATAAAGCTTTATTGCAGATAGCTATGATGGTAAAAGTTCAGTTATAACCTGTAAAACTGTTATTTTTATACACTTATATCGAAAGATTTTATACACTTATATTTAAAGTTCAATAAAGCTTTATTGCAGATAGCTATAATGGTAAAAGTTCAGTTATAACCTGTAAAACTGTTAGTTTTATACACTTATATTTAAAGATTCAATAAAGCTTTATTGCAGATAGCTATGATGGTAAAAGTTCAGTTATAACCTGTAAAACTGTTAGTTTTATACACTTATATCGAAAGATTTTATACACTTATATTTAAAGTTCAATAAAGCTTTATTGCAGATAGCTATGATGGTAAAAGTTCAGTTATAACCTGTAAAACTGTTATTTTTATACACTTATATCGAAAGATTTTATACACTTATATTTAAAGTTCAATAAAGCTTTATTGCAGATAGCTATAATGGTAAAAGTTCAGTTATAACCTGTAAAACTGTTAGTTTTATACACTTATATCGAAAGATTTTATACACTTATATTTAAAGATTCAATAAAGCTTTATTGCAGATAGCTATGATGGTAAAAGTTCAGTTATATCGTGTAAAACTGCTACACACGCATATCGATATATTCAATAAATATAATTTTGCAAATATCTATAAGGATAAAAGATCAGTGTAAAACTGTTAGTTTTATACACTTGTATCGAAAGATTCGATAAAGCTATATACTACTGCAGATAGTTATGATGGTAAGTTTACGTTCGGTGATAACATGTTAAACTGTTATTTTTAAACACTTATATTGAAAGATCCAATAAAGCTACAGTATACCGGTACTGCCAATAGTTATAATGGTAAAAGTTCAGTTACAACGCGTTAGTTTTATACACTGATATCGAAAGATTCAATAAAGTTGTTCTGTAGATAGTTATGATGGAAAGTTGAGTTAAAACATGTAAAACTGAATTGAATACACCTAGATATAGATAATAAAATCCTCTTATATGGTTAAGGGAGTTGGCTTCTCAGTTTCAAAATAATTAATTTATCAAAACACTAGCATATATTGATAGAGGATTAATAAAGGAATTAAAAGAGCAAAACAAATATATATAGGTCACCGTGCTTGTTTTCGAGATATAAGCTATTGAAATTTTGACGGGAAAATATTCTCTCTTGACTTTTCATACCTTTATCATTGACAAGTTTAAGTCCTCAAAAACTGGCATTAAAAAATAATTAAAATTTTATAAGACTTTAACTGACAGCTTATCATTATACATGTAAAAGAATTATAAAAAGAAAAATGGGGGCCACCGGTCAAAATTTGTTAAGGCTTTCAAATGGATAAAACCAGAGGATTCCGAAAATCTGACCAAAATTCCAAAACATGACAAGCGAGCTTCCTTAAAGAGCATTTATATCTTCTAAAACTGCTAATATAATACACTTACATTGTATATCGATACATTGACTATATATAACGTGCTTATATACAGCTTCGATACCAATATATTCAGTGTTATTTTCTGTTTACAGAATTACTTCTTTAGTTCTTTAGTCTTAAACTTTGACGACAAAAAGAAGGTTAAATAAAAGCAAAGCAGCAACACAATACAACATTTGGTAAGGTAAATGAGAAGATGTGGTATGAGTGCAAATGAGATAATACTCCATCGAAGTCACAATGAATAAAAAGTAAACAATTATAGGTCAAAAGTACGGCCTTCCACATGAAGCATTGGCTTATCACATCGAACAGCTAGCTATAAAGGATCCAACACTAAATAGTGTAAAACAATTCAAAAAGGAAAACCAATGATCTTATCTATATCAAAACGAGAAACAAGAACCATTTATCAACAATTGCAAACGACAACTACTGAACAATTGACTTAGGACATGTGCATACAAATGCAGCGGGTTTAAACGTTTTAAACCAGTTTTTCATTTATGTGAATACCCCCTTTTGTTATCCTTTGAATTTCATAACCATATGTTGTGACCCACGAAAGTAAAAATCAGTTAGCATTTTTGTTTTTTTTTCTCTCACTCCTTTAAGCCTACACATGATTCCATCGGTGACTTAACCCAGACACAAACAAAACGTAATCCGTCAAGTTAAACAATGAATCGATATCAGATAAGGTACATGTAAAGTGCTATAGAAATCCAAACCAACAAGAGTATAAAAGACCATGTAATTGAAACCTTTCGGAAATTACCCTGCCACAACACACTTTGTAGTAATTGTATAGTATTCCGAATGTATCAATAAATAACATTACCAGATATATTTTCTTCTTTAGGTTAAGTTGAACAATTCTAATGATGAAAATCACCTTTATTTATTTTATAGTTGTATAGTTTTGCCAGTTTTAAGAATAATTCTCTTAATAAGTCTATTTCAGGCATTTTAGCCATTGCAGTATAGGACTTTCTTCAATTAATTCATGGTTTTCAGTTTCCCCTTTTGTATCGATTAGCACCCATTGTAACTCTTATCGTCATGTACCATTTTAACATGTGAACTTCTGTTCTCTCTTGTGTTGTCTTATTAATAATTGTTTAAATCAGATTCAACAAGCTAGTTTACCAGGGTTTGGGGACATGCACAAGTTAAGCCCAATTAATATATTTCTATCGGAAGTCTTCCAATAAGAGGACATATTTTTCAACTACACCTTAGCGCAATTTGGTGGTCATTTCTAGCTCTAACATACTTTCATTTAAATTTTGAACACAGCAGAAACTGTATGATGATACAAAGGAATAGTTGTATACGTGACGTCAATAGGTCAAATATTGCATAATCTCGTGTCTAGTGTCATAGAAACCCTTAGAATGCGCATGTCTATATTTAACCTTGAACATACTTACAAATGTGCCCCGGTTGCCTCAGCAACTCCCGCGTCAAAAGCTGATGCAGCAGAAGAATTTGATGTCAAATGGATTGTATGTTCAAGCCTTTCGCCGATTTCAGAACCCCTTCTCAAACTCTTTCTACGATTTCCCTGACCTCCAGTTGATGCCGTGATGTCACCGAAAAATCGTACCATTGACGTCATGATCGTTCAAAATTCATTTCATATAATATGGCGGGAAATATATTTCCGTCCTCTTGCAGGCGTCTGTTTGATTTCTAACAACAGCAGCATGTGTTCATAATGATTTCAATATCAACAAAAAGTTCTGAAATTATATCCTTTTGTAAACTGAAAAAACTTTCAATATTTTTTCCTTCACTTCTAAATTTTTCTTTCATTTTTCATTTTTCTTTCAAATCTAATTCTATGAACATTTGAAAGGCATCACGTCAACAACAAAGTATAAATATAAATTCCAACTTTGTATACATTAATAATATAATAAATAAAATCCACATTGAAGAAAGCAATGAAAAAGAACAAATGCTTCATGCAGTGCCTGTATCGGCATGCACATTTGTTGTAACGAGTTTCAGCACCAAGTTAAGTTTAAATTAAACTAGAATAAACAATGCACACTTGTATTATAATGACTAACACACCTGAAATACTGTTGAGAAATACAAAACACCTTGTACACATCACCAGGAATATAATTTAAGAAAAATATGATTAAAACATACGGAAAAAGGCCTCTCTTCACCTTGATTAATTAGCCCATTTCCTTAAAGAACTTTCTGAGATCTAGATTGCAGTGCAATCTTCTAAAACAATCGTTATTCCTTGAAATGCATCCAAACACTAATTAGCAACGTTTTTACAACTTAACTTTCTTTGTAAAGCAGCGATTTGCTTTAAAATCAGAAATAGATTCATTTGTGTGAATTATAAATAAACAGATAATTCCAAACGCTACATACGAAAACCAATATAAGACAGCAGAGATATTCAGCTAAAACAATCAAACAGCAGTTCTATCGGCACTTTTATTATGCTAAGGTATCATAGATACGTGATATATTGAAAAAAATGCAAGTTTCTAAATCTGTTTTCGCAGAAGTTATAGATTGAAGTGTTGCTGATAATGTCGAAATCATGCATTTTTTGTCAATAAAAAATTAACGTTTAACGATTTTCCAGATTGAAGGGCAATATGTTCTTTGCGCCATTAAAATTGTTATGACATCAAATATTTGAGGATTACAACGAGGAACGATTTCAAAGACACATAATTACAACAAGCTTATCTTATATTACGATTCTACAAAACATAAAAGTGAGAAAACTCAATACTGTGAGTCAACATGACGCTTTACAGTTTTCGGAAAATACAAGTGCATGTTTTGACATATTAGAATAAATTAATAAGAAACCGAAAATATTTGTTTTTAGTGTCTTGAGTAATATTCTGTATGTGTGTTGCTCCACTCAGTGTTTTAAACTTAAGACAAACTTGTGGATTTAATGTTTTGTCTTGATTCACAAAATCTATAGATAGTAAAACCATTTGCTTCTACAAGAAAAACCAAAAGAAAAAATAAAGAAAGTTAAACTAAAAGAAAATAAAAAAATAAAAAGTTAAGAGGAAGCAGAAAATACTTATTTTATAGTTCAACTTGCGTTTATTCAATGCATATTATATGAACTTAATTAGGGGGGGGGGGGGTTACAGGGGTGCACTTGGGGCATTTATACATAGTATTGGAGTAAGTGCGTTTATACATGTACTTTCATAGTGTATCATATGGGGTTAAATGCAGCTGGGTGTATTTTATGATGTTAACTACATTTATACAGAGTGTGTTAATTTACGTGACTAAATTATTTTATAGAGTGTGTAATATAGACGACTGTTAACTGCGTCTTTACAGGTTGTATCATACGATTTAAAGTTCGGTTTATACAGGGTGTATTATATATATAGATATCAATGATGTTTGTAAAGGTTGTATTGTATGGGGCAACATGCATTTTACAGGGTGTTTCATACGAGACTAAGTTCGTTTTACGGAGTGTATTATATAAGTATCAATGGTGTTTGTAAAGGTTGTATTGTATGGGGCAACATGCATTTTACAGGGTGTTTCATACGAGACTAAGTTCGTTTTACGGAGTGTATTATATAAGTATCAATGGTGTTTGTAAAGGTTGTATTGTATGGGGCAACATGCATTTTACAGGGTGTTTCATACGAGACTAAGTTCGTTTTACGGAGTGTATTATATAAGTATCAATGGTGTTTGTAAAGGTTGTATTGTATGGGGCAACATGCATTTTACAGGGTGTTTCATACGAGACTAAGTTCGTTTTACGGAGTGTATTATATAAGTATCAATGGTGTTTGTAAAGGTTGTATTGTATGGGGCAACATGCATTTTACAGGGTGTTTCATACGAGACTAAGTTCGTTTTACGGAGTGTATTATATAAGTATCAATGGTGTTTGTAAAGGTTGTATTGTATGGGGCAACATGCATTTTACAGGGTGTTTCATACGAGACTAAGTTCGTTTTACGGAGTGTATTATATAAGTATCAATGGTGTTTGTAAAGGTTGTATTGTATGGGGCAACATGCATTTTACAGGGTGTTTCATACGAGACTAAGTTCGTTTTACGGAGTGTATTATATAAGTATCAATGGTGTTTGTAAAGGTTGTATTGTATGGGGCAACATGCATTTTACAGGGTGTTTCATACGAGACTAAGTTCGTTTTACGGAGTGTATTATATAAGTATCAATGGTGTTTGTAAAGGTTGTATTGTATGGGGCAACATGCATTTTACAGGGTGTTTCATACGAGACTAAGTTCGTTTTACGGAGTGTATTATATAAGTATCAATGGTGTTTGTAAAGGTTGTATTGTATGGGGCAACATGCATTTTACAGGGTGTTTCATACGAGACTAAGTTCGTTTTACGGAGTGTATTATATAAGTATCAATGGTGTTTGTAAAGGTTGTATTGTATGGGGCAACATGCATTTTACAGGGTGTTTCATACGAGACTAAGTTCGTTTTACGGAGTGTATTATATAAGTATCAATGGTGTTTGTAAAGGTTGTATTGTATGGGGCAACATGCATTTTACAGGGTGTTTCATACGAGACTAAGTTCGTTTTACGGAGTGTATTATATAAGTATCAATGGTGTTTGTAAAGGTTGTATTGTATGGGGCAACATGCATTTTACAGGGTGTTTCATACGAGACTAAGTTCGTTTTACGGAGTGTATTATATAAGTATCAATGGTGTTTGTAAAGGTTGTATTGTATGGGGCAACATGCATTTTACAGGGTGTTTCATACGAGACTAAGTTCGTTTTACGGAGTGTATTATATAAGTATCAATGGTGTTTGTAAAGGTTGTATTGTATGGGCAACATGCATTTTACAGGGTGTTTCATACGAGACTAAGTTCGTTTTACGGAGTGTATTATATAAGTATCAATGGTGTTTGTAAAGGTTGTATTGTATGGGGCAACATGCATTTTACAGGGTGTTTCATACGAGACTAAGTTCGTTTTACGGAGTGTATTATATAAGTATCAATGGTGTTTGTATAGGTTGTATTGTATGCGGCAAAGTGCGTTGATACAGGGCGTATCATATATTAAGTGCGTTGATACAGGGCGTATCATATATTAAGTGCGCGTATAACTCTGTTGTTTTGATACAGGGCGTATCATACATTAAGTGCGCGTATAACTCTTTATAAAAGTATCAATGGTGTTTGTAAAGGTCGTATTGTATGCGGTGCGTTGATACAGGGCGTATCATATATTAAGTGCGTTGATACAGGGCGTATCATATATTAAGTGCGCGTATAACTCTTTATAAAAGTATCAATGGTGTTTGTAAAGGTTGTATTGTATGCGGCAAAGTGCGTTGATACAGGCGTATCATATATTAAGTGCGCGTATAACTCTGTTGTTTTGATACAGGGCGTATCATACATTAAGTGCGCGTATAACTCTTTATAAAAGTATCAATGGTGTTTGTAAAGGTCGTATTGTATGCGGTGCGTTGATACAGGGCGTATCATATATTAAGTGCGTTGATACAGGGCGTATCATATATTAAGTGCGTTGATACAGGGCGTATCATATATTAAGTGTGTTGATACAGGGCGTATCATATATTAAGTGCGTTGATACAGGGCGTATCATATATTAAGTGCGTTGATACAGGGCGTATCATATATTAAGTGCGTTGATACAGGGCGTATCATATATTAAGTGCGCGTATAACTCTGTTGTTTTGATACAGGGCGTATCATACATTAAGTGCGCGTATAACTCTTTATAAAAGTATCAATGGTGTTTGTAAAGGTCGTATTGTATGCGGTGCGTTGATACAGGGCGTATCATATATTAAGTGCGTTGATACAGGGCGTATCATATATTAAGTGCGCGTATAACTCTTTATAAAAGTATCAATGGTGTTTGTAAAGGTTGTATTGTATGCGGCAAAGTGCGTTGATACAGGGCGTATCATATATTAAGTGCGCGTATAACTCTGTTGTTTTGATACAGGGCGTATCATACATTAAGTGCGCGTATAACTCTTTATAAAAGTATCAATGGTGTTTGTAAAGGTCGTATTGTATGCGGTGCGTTGATACAGGGCGTATCATATATTAAGTGCGTTGATACAGGGCGTATCATATATTAAGTGCGTTGATACAGGGCGTATCATATATTAAGTGTGTTGATACAGGGCGTATCATATATTAAGTGCGTTGATACAGGGCGTATCATATATTAAGGGCGTTGATACAGGGCGTATCATATATTAAGTGCGTTGATACAGGGCGTATCATATATTAAGTGCGCGTATAACTCTGTTGTTTTGATACAGGGCGTATCATACATTAAGTGCGCGTATAACTCTTTATAAAAGTATCAATGGTGTTTGTAAAGGTCGTATTGTATGCGGTGCGTTGATACAGGGCGTATCATATATTAAGTGCGTTGATACAGGGCGTATCATATATTAAGTGCGCGTATAACTCTTTATAAAAGTATCAATGGTGTTTGTAAAGGTTGTATTGTATGCGGCAAAGTGCGTTGATACAGGGCGTATCATATATTAAGTGCGCGTATAACTCTGTTGTTTTGATACAGGGCGTATCATACATTAAGTGCGCGTATAACTCTTTATAAAAGTATCAATGGTGTTTGTAAAGGTCGTATTGTATGCGGTGCGTTGATACAGGGCGTATCATATATTAAGTGCGTTGATACAGGGCGTATCATATATTAAGTGCGCGTATAACTCTTTATAAAAGTATCAATGGTGTTTGTAAAGGTTGTATTGTATGCGGCAAAGTGCGTTGATACAGGGCGTATCATATATTAAGTGCGCGTATAACTCTGTTGTTTTGATACAGGGCGTATCATACATTAAGTGCGCGTATAACTCTTTATAAAAGTATCAATGGTGTTTGTAAAGGTCGTATTGTATGCGGTGCGTTGATACAGGGCGTATCATATATTAAGTGCGTTGATACAGGGCGTATCATATATTAAGTGCGCGTATAACTCTGTTGTTTTCGGTCATTAGTTATTAGTTTCCACTGTGTTTCTTTTAAAATACAAATAAAACGTTAAACAGGAATTCCGAGCTAATGTCTTGATTTGTTTCTTAAATCTAAACAATTGATTCGAGCGTGTTTTATTGAATGTGTAAATATGGTCGGTCACGGAATGTTTAAAGAAAAATCTGACGGTACAATTAATATGTCTTATGACAATTAATCAATTTTCATACATTTATCGGAAATATTATTTTCTTTTTCTGTTGTTATGCAATCTATAAAGGCGTCAATCAATTTATAATTGAATGCTTCCATGCGGGGTATAGTTCCAGTCGAAGAAACTAAATTAGCAGTGATACAACAAGTCTAAAAATATCGTCAAAAATACTACACCTTCAAAATGATTTGACTGATTTTGTAAAAGATTTATCTTGTTCTATGTTATAGATAGAGACATACATAGACTGCTCGATTCATAGTTGCACAATGCTCGCTGAAATTTTAACATAGTAATATGAAGATGTGGTATGAGTACCAATGATACAACACTCAATCTAAGTCACAATGCGTAAAAGTTAACATTTCTAAGTCAAAGTATACGGGCTTCAACATGCATATCTACGTCAAAGTATACGGGCTTCAACATGCATATCTACGTCAAAGTATACGGGCTTCAACATGCATATCTACGTCAAAGTATATGGGCTTCAACATGCATATCTACGTCTGAAACACGTTGGTTGTGTTCATATCAAGTATACCAAAAATGCTGATTCAGGGTTTTAACATACAATCTTATAAAGTAATAGTCCAACAAGAATTTAATTCAAATTATTTAAACTAAAGGCTGTGTATTCTGCATTCATTTTATCACATCTCACATGTTTAAAGTAGCAACGTGCTCTATATGTAATTTTTGTGGTCTGCAGTCAAGTTTCATTCACGTAAATCGTACATCTCGTTTTATTCATAAGGAAAACTCATGATCTCGTTACACAAAAATATGAATATTTTTTCAGTCTTTCAATCAATGTTAAGTGTTATATAAATGAGTACTGTATGTTTGTACTAAAATTACCCATTAATTATTCATACAAATCCTTCATTGAGCTACAGATTCTAGTAAAAATTACAGATCGATGAAACCAAATAGCTCTATTAAGTTCCTATAACAGTTTGTTTGTTTAATTTCCTAAATAGCTCTTAATATGACAATATCGTGTGATCAGCCATTAGGACAAGTAAGAAAATACAATCCGTATGAATTTGTTCTATATTTTAGCAGTTCCAGGAATTAGTCTTTCAGGGGAAATATCTTATATTCCAACAAGGTCGTAATTAAAGCTTTGAGCAAACAACAGAACATTTCCGGTCGGAAAGGAACAACCATTGTTTTTTTGTAGAGTTTGTGAATAAAGGCCATAAATTTAAAATTGCTGACGTCATTATGTACAAGTCAGTTTTTGCACTTACTTTGATATAATCCCTGAATAGATGTGTGTATATTGATATCTTGATATGAGTTTGGAACACAATTGTTTGATTTCAGACTTTAAAATAATTATAATAACATAAAAAAAAATACATCAATCAAACAAATTCAAAATTAACGAAATTAATCGTTTCATACATACCACGTGATACATACAGAATGAATTAATCGTTTCATACATACCACGTGATACATACAGAATGAATTAATCGTTTCATACATACCACGTGATACATACAGAATGAATTAATCGTTTCATACATACCACGTGATACATACAGAATGAATTAATCGTTTCATACATACCACGTGATACATACAGAATGAATTAATCGTTTCATACATACAGTGGAGATCACTTCTAACCTCTCATTAGAACTGTCAGAATATTCTGTCATAGAACTGTTCTAACCTGTCCTAAAACAGTTCTAGCTAGAACAGTTCTACCCTAGAACTGTTCTAGGTAGAACTGTCAGGATCAGTTCTAGGTAGAACTGACTAAATCAGTTCTAGGTAGAACTGTCAGGATCAGTTCTAGGGTAGAACTGTCTAAAACTGTTCTAGGTAGAACTGACCAAATCAGTTCTAACCGTAGAACTGTCAACAGAACTGACTAAATCAGTCAGGACAGTAGAACAGTTCTAAATGACGTCACTGCAGAAAGGGCAATTTAGAATTTAGAAGAAAAAATCAGTTCCAATTACTTTACTATATATAATAGCAGATGTTTCTATATTTTTTACTGATCAAAAGTTACATGTACAAATATCGAAGTGGATAGGAGGTTATCCAACTCATCGGAGAAATATTTTTATGAGATTGCAAATGAAACATCATTGTTTACGTTTCTTCGTTCCCCGTTTTTAACAGTCTCTTCGTAAATATAACTCTGCATTTAATATTCAAGTAAATTTAATCTGAATTTACCTTGTTTGCCTTGGATTTACATTCATGATTTAAGATTCTGTTTTGACAAATGTTCAAACGAAAATTGTACAGTGGATGAATTATGGGATATCATAGTAATGAACACAGTGTTGTTAAACGCAAGAAAACTATGTACATTTGCACTGAGGTCTCAGATTTGCATTATCTCGTTGCCAAACTTATCCATAACGATAATGAATAATATCTGGGAGTCTGGAACGTCAGAAAAATATACTCGATCTGAACATGAAGGAAATATTTGCCACTGGACATAAGGCTACAAACAGAACCAATAATTTTCCTTCTTCAAATTATATTAACAGTAAAGTCAGTATACCTTTCCAAGAAGAGAACTTCTCATACATGTACTTTTCATTTTGAAATAAAGTATATGAATCAGTGAGTGTTGGATGATGCCGTTAAATAGTTTTGTTTAAAAAAACCCATCATAAACTACTGACTTAAAAAGTCACTTTTTGTGACGGTTCATTATTTAATAATTTAAGTTTGGATGTAACGGGTCTTCTGTCGTTATTGTGTTATCAGCGCCCATAGTCATATGACCGTAATGTCATCAACGTTTTTTCATGGTTTGGCATTATCATTTTTTTCTGTCTATTCAAAATAACGTAAAAAATGTGGTGCACACTATTAAAAAACCCGCTTCGCACATTTTTACATTACAAAAAGCAAAATGATCAGTTTTGGCTGATGCAGTCATCATATATGGTCAGGTTTGGTTCATGCTGTCAAATATGGTCAGTTTTGATTGATGCAGACACATATTTTTGTTACATGAGTCAGTCTGAGGTATGAAAACTACTGAAGTTTGTTCAATTTCCAATATTTCAGTTATTTATATATACTACAGTAAAAAAAAAAATAACTGACTGTGCAACTATATAGACTCACATAAAAAAAAGCAAATATGGTCAGTTTTGGTTGATGCGGTCAAAAGATTTTATTATACAACTCAGTCTGAAGTATGAAAACTGCTGATATTTGTTTACGATTCAAATGAATACTTTGAATAAAAAGAGGATATTCTGGCACTATAAATTCCTGCAAAACAAAATTTTGAGGTCATTGTTTTCCAATATTGCTATTACTTGTATATATTACAGTCCCTCTTGACCTAAAATTATCACTGAATTGCTGTACAGCACCCTTTTTATGGACGATCAATGCATTTGAATGAGGACAATAAATTTTAGTTGGACCCCCCCCCTTTTTTTTTTAATCTGCTGGACCCGTCCCTGGTGGTTTGGGCCGGAATAATGTATTACATTTAGGGCAGATAATTTTGTTATGTAAAACGAGTCATCCTGACTCCCTGAATGACAAATGTAAGATAAATGAAATAATAATGCCCCCCCCCCCCCCCCCCCCCAATATTAACGGCTTAATTTATGTTAAAAAAAATAAAAGAAAAACCGGCAAAATAGCAAAACTCTTTATAATATCAATCGCTATTTTGCCGAAGCCTTTATATTTAGACAAAGAGTTCTTAAATTTAAACCAAATCAATTCTAGCCGTAGAATTTATAAATCAATTTTAGCTGTAGGATTTATAAATCAATTCTAGCCGTAGAATTTATAAATCAATTTTAGCTGTAGGATTTATAAATCAATTTTAGCCGTAGAATTTATAATTTAATTCTGGCCGTAGAATTTATAAATCATTTCTAGCCGTAGAGTTTGAAATCAATTTTAACCGTAGAACTGTTCTAGAAGTAGAACTGACCAAAGATTTGGTCAGTTCTAGCTAGAACTGTCTAAAACTGTTCTAGGGTAGAACTGTCAGGATCAGTTCTAGCTAGAACTGTCCAAATCAGTTCTAGGTAGAACTGACCAAATCAGTTCTAGCTAGAACAGTTCTAACCTAGAACTGACTAAAAGGTGTCAGGCTGACAGTTCTACATACTGTTCTAGAACAGTTCTCCTGACAGATTCTGACAGAATTTATGAGAGGTTAGAACTGATCTTTACTGTACCACGTGATACATACAGAATGAATTAATCGTTTCATACATACCACGTGATACATACAGAATGAATTAATCGTTTCATACATACCACGTGATACATACAGAATGAATTAATCGTTTCATACATACCACGTGATACACACAGAGTGCAAGAAACAGGACAAAGACTTAGAAAGCTAGAACAACCAAGGAGGCGGTTGAGTGTAACAGATATATATGTATTTATCCTATAATTTCAAGAGACGACCCTCACTGCCAACTTGTCAATACAAAGTCAGTGTATCGTAATAGACAATTATTTCATATTTCTTATGTAATTTAGTTCAAAGTTGGTGCAGCAATGTCAAACAATAGAGAAGGCAACAACCTATGCTATAAAACCAGGTTCAATCCACCATTTTCTACATTTGAAAATGACTGTACGAAGTCAGGAATATGACAGTTGTTGTCCATTCGTTTGATGTGTTTTATCCTTTGATTTTGTAATTTGATTAGGAACTTTCTGTTTTGTTTCCTCAGAGTTCAGTATTTTTGTGATTTTACTTTTTACGATCATGGCCTTGGTTAGATGGGTAAATTGATATTAAAATCAAAACAGACGTTAAATGTTATGTTGTGTTATATTGTTAGTTTGTGGATATTGTAGTTGGAATTGGTGAATTGAAATATTAAAACTAACCAGCAAAATAAAATACAATCTCAAACTTCTACTTTTTTCAGACAAAAAAGGTTCGTGGACCCTTAAATAAAGAAATTTTTGAATTACAGTCAAACCTGTATAAAATAAGAGACTACCAGTATTAAGCAAAAACCTGTGTTGAAAGACCCCCAATGTTAGATCCCTCTGTAGTGCATTGTATATAAATTGAACCTGTATTACAAGACCATCTGTCCTAAGAGACATTTTTTTTTTTGCTTTCCCTTAATTGGTTTCTTGAAACAGGTTTGACTGTACTTGAATAGAGAGTTGTCTCGTTTACACTTACATACCAAATCTTCTACTAGATAGAAAGAAAACGGAAAAATCAATAAAGTATACCATAAGATAATAAGTCCTTATCCGTTCAATTCATGATAAGATCTGTGGTTCTGTAACAAGGATGCATAATAATAAAGTATTCAGCAATACACACAAACAAAACTTGTTTTCAAGATCTTGATTTTTATAAACAAGATAAACCATCGTCGACACTAGGAACACTATATCACTGGCGTCAACGTGATGATCGTAACTGCAATTACGATCATCCCAATATGGCATAAATTATAGAAAAACTACCAGAAGATCGAAAATCGAGATTAAAAAAAATCACGATGATGATCGTAACTTCGTCTATAGATGATCGTAACTTTGACTTGTTTTTATAAAAAGATGATCGTAACTCAAAACTTAATATGAATGGGATTTTTTCAATAAATGAACACCCTATTTAGCAGTCACGATAAAAAAAAAATTATGATTTTAAAATTAAACAAAGAATAAATGAAAACCGCTATTCTAAAAAGAAATGACATAAGAGGATTAGAAGACTTATATGCAAATTTCCTCAATTTATTATTTTCTAAGAGTAATTTAGTTAACATTCAAAATGGATTTACGTTGATATGAAGTTGATATAGATATCATTCTCATGATACAGTTTAAGAATACAGGCCAAAACATTCACTGAATAAAGTAAAGGAAGGCATGACGTTACATTATTTTGATGACTTTCTATCGGTTTTAAATTGTTGCCTGGCCTTGTTTTTTCTTAATCAACCTATGACAATTAAACATTGGCAGACTACAGAGGCGGACTTAGAGGGATGGTCAAGGTGCTCGCATCATCTTTTTGTGGGGGAAATTTGGTTGATTGTGTAAGGAATCAATTAAATATGACTGTAGCGGGTCGACTCTTAGGCAGCCAGTCCCCCATCCCTTTATGAAAATCTCTGGATACGCCATTAGACTACTGTTGTCTATATTTACCATGGGTTGGCTATTTATGTAAAGAAGGAAAAGTTGAAATAGATGGTATACACGTTCATATTAGATTTTTCAAGCTACAAATCCTTACATTTCTACGGTATAGTGACATGCATTATTGAAGTTAGTCGAAGAAGTTGTTTTACGACAAGCATATCAATAACGGATCTACCATTTGATTTTTATAAGGGAAGTGGGGAGGGGGGGGGGGGGGGTTGAAATTTGGCCGAAAAGGCAGGAAAGGAGATTTGAGTAAAAAAAGACCGGATGTACATCTTGGCCAAACAAAAAGGCCGGATGACAATTTATGTAAATAAAATCAGTATGAAAAAAAAAATACCGAATAGAGTAACAATAAAAACGCAGGATAGAGATTTCAACATAAAAAATGAATGCAGGACAAAATTATTCATCCTACCCCTCCCCCAAATAAAAATTAAATAGTAGCTCCCTTTATTAACGGTTTCATTGGTTTTTTTTCATTCAACAGATATGATTACACTTCTTTATGCTTTATTTTTTTCAATCTCTCCTTTACAAATAGTAAATCCGATAATAAAAGAAACTATATATAAAGTCTGAATTCCCCAAAATACCAGATCCTCGAAAGGTACTATTGTCCCTATAAAGTGCAAGTGGGGGGGGGGGGGGGGGGGGGGTGAAGAAAACAATCTCAAAATTTAACAAACTGGTCATTAATATGAACTGTCCAATGCCTTATCTATAAAAAACATATGAAATCAGTATAAAGTTGTTTACCCCCAATGCATTTTAATATTGAACTAGATAAAAAAAAAAATAGGTACGAAATCTCGCGAAGTCATAACCATTTGTGCACTTACCGATAGGACGTTACCTTCCCTCAGTGATCGTTTCTCATTATTATCACAATATAAGCTGATAATGTACATCGCATACTAGACAGCTTTATTTGTCCTTATTTATCAGAAAATGCTTCGTTGGAACAAACAGTTACGATCGTTGATAAAAATAAATAAAAGTTACGATCATCATCGTGATTTTTTGTATCTCGATTTTCATTCTTCTTGTTGCTTTTCCATCCTGTCCGAAAAAATATTTCAATGGCAATGCTTATAAAGATGTTTAAGCTGTTAAAGTGCAGAAATCAGTCTTATAAAATATTCCTGTATTTGTGTCCGCCATATTGGGATGATCATAACTGAAGTTAAAATATTTCAATGGCAATGCTTATAAAGATGTTTCTTGACATAATACAAATCTGAAAATAAGCTGTTAAAGTGGAGAAATCAGTCTTATAAAATATTCCTGTATTTATGTCCGCCATATTGGGATGATCGTAACTGCAGTTACGATCATCACGTTGACACCGGTGCTATATAGAGGTGCATGATTTTATTAATTTCCTTAATATAAGGAAAACGACAAAGGCATATATCGGATACGCCGAAGATATTAGTATGGCTATTACATATGAAAGGTACCGAAAGGCAAACGTATGAACTTCACAAAGGTAAAAAGGTTAATTGATTTGAAAAACTGCAACAAGGAAACATATCTTCTTGCAAGCTCTCATTATAAAAAAATATAATATATTTTGGTTAATCTTAGATTTAAATTCCCAGTTAATGAATAAATCCTAACATTTCCCATAGAAATATTCACTATCACGTAGATAAAGTATTTATAAAGTGATCTTGTCAATTGTACAAGGATTTGTGAAACATTTATGCAGGTATAAAAAAAATAGCCACTTAGATCATTACAAATTTGTTTTATATGACGATAATAGAATCTTGTTTTATGTTTTAATTGTAAAGAAATTGAAGTATAAAAAAAAAACACGAAGACAAAATCCTATTATATAGATGCCATAACCAAACCTTGGGTTGACAGTATAATTACTAATCGTAAAATATAAAATAGTCTGTCGGTAACTATAATTATCTTTTCTGTACTTTTAGAGCCATCAATCTTAGCCAATTATTAATCCCAGATAAAGTTAACTCTTTTTTTAAAAGTAAATGCACTAGAACGGCTAAACCAGATTCAAATTACTATTTTTCCTTATAATGTCATGTACCAAGTCAGGAACATGTCTGTTGTTATCAAATAGTTTGTTTCTAAGTTTATTGGCGTTTGTTTTTGTTGCACTTCAGTTTTCCTGATTTTCTGTTGTTTTCCTCTTATAGTTGATTTGTTTCACTCGGTTTTAGTTTGTTACCCGGATTTGTTTTCTCTCAATCGATTTACGACATTTGAACATCGGTATGCTACTGTTGCCTGTATTTAGTTACATTGGAACTCTTTTGGGTCGATGCCACTGCTGGTGGAGATTTATTTCCTACCAGCCCAGTAGTCAGCACTTCTGTGTTGACTTGAGTTATGCCCGCGTCACACTGTCCCGATTTTTACGCCGATGGCAACACGATTATGGAAATTTTCAAAATCGGGACTGATCGTATCCAGATCGGGCTATTCGTAGTGCCATCTTTAACCATCGTAGAACCATCGGCCACTTTTTCTAGTCTTCGGGGACAACTTCGGAAAGGGTTCTAAATTTTTTAACATGTTAAAAAATACCCGAAGGTGCGTCCGATGTTGAGGGTTCGTATTGAGTTCGCATCACATTCCTCACCATCGTAATGTCATCGGGAATGCATCTTTGAACATCGTATTGCATTCGTGTTTCCATCGTTTCCATCGGGCAGTTTTGACATTACGATGTCTACACGAATGAATCACGACGCTACCTGAAGGTCTTACGATGGCAACACGACTTCGTGAAGACCTCGTAATCCCGTCGTGTTGCCATCGAATAAAAGTACGAAGGCGCCAAGATGGAACTACGACGGCAATAAATCCAGCTAAATGTAAGTTAATTTTGCGCTAAAATACATTTAAAGTGCCATGCGCGATATGCACTGGTCAGTCTAATACGACAGTTAAGAAAGACGTTCAAAAAACATGGAGCTCATAGACGTTACGCGCAATGTTCGTACATGAAAGCGTAACACAACGTCGCGAATATTTCGTAACGTTCAAACAAAAAATTGGACTGAAACGTTTTTTTTTAAGCAAGTGCGACATTCTTGCTTATTGAAAATTGATACATTTTAGTTTTTTGAAAAATTAACAAAAATAACATTTTAAAAAATTATAAAATTCTACCATTATAAGAACAGTGATAAGCAAACAATTGACGTAAATTTGAGTTGAGTTCGTTTTTACGTCAAAAAATGGCGGTGCGACAACCTTGTAAGCCTTTAAAAATCGCTCATAAATTACTATATATAATTTTTCAGGATATTTGTCTTTAAATTCATAAAATTAAGCAAATTAACATTGATGTAGTAAATACAAATAATAAACTTTTTTCATTTTAGATAAATGTTTTTTGATTCTCAAATCTGGAATCCCATTTTTTTTTCACCGTTGGACAGATTTGCCCTTGTAGTATGGAACGCGTTTTTTTTCTATGACGTCATCATAACGTCATAACAAATGCATAAAAGACTGAATGAACCATTCTGTTTATTAATGGAAAACACGTTTTTCAAAATATTAAACAGTTTTGACAAAAATCATAGTTTATTGGTTACAATAAATGAAATATGTTACGCGGGATAACCTAAAAATGGCCGTTTTTTTTTAAATGATGCTTGTCGCATGCAGCATAAAACATAGTTTCAACAATTATTTCTTTCGTTTTTATTTTAAAAATCGTTATTTTTAAAAATAGGTACAATAGCAATGAATATGATATCACAAAATTATATATTTTGGACTTGCATCTTGTTAACTACACCGAATTTCTAATGAGGTACGAACATCGCGCGTAACGTCATATCATATGATTCTATGAAAACAAGAAAGGCGACAGCGTTGTTTCTATTAATTCAAATGGAACCATAGCCTAGTCAATCTAGCTCTAAAATCACTCAACCTCCAACTAATTGCAACACAAGCTTTTTTTAGTGAAAATTATAATATAGACTTGTACTAACAACATACTAAAACTATACATTGATATGATTTGCGGAAAAGGTTTTTTTGGGTGAAATATGTGGTTTTTAGAGAAAAAATGCTGAAAACTGGAAAAGAAGAAAAAATATTATTCATTGTTGCATTTTTAGACCTAAAGCTTGTGGAAGACAGGAAATCTTATCTTAAAAGACTATTAAGTAGTCCATTAGCTATAAATATTCATATAGAAGTAATTTTGAGGTGAAATGAGTGATTTTTAGTGAAAAAACGTTGAAAACTGGAAACACAGAAAATCTCCGTTGTTAATGATTAATATTTTTGTAATTGATCTATATAGAAAAAAGAACATACTAATTTATGTTTATTTTGTGAAGCTCTTTAGTTATCAGTATTAATATTTGGGTAATTTAGTTGAATATATGTTGTGAGACAGAAAACCCAATAACTGGAATCGAAAACAAATCTTGGTTATTGGTGGTTAAAACTTTCGAATTGGGATATAAATAGTAAATACTTTGTGATGTTTATCTAAAGAAGTCCTAGAGAAATTAGTATTAAAAAAAATGTAATTCTTGTGTAAAATATGATGTGTACATAAAATTTGTGAAAATGGAAATAAAAAGCTCGGTTATTCATTGTTATTCATGGTCAAAACTTCTAACATAGGATCTTTATAGACAGTCTTTATTATCTTATGATTATATGCATATGTATTCCTCTTGTTATCAATATCAATTATGACCAATTTGTTGTGTGAAATATTTTGTTTTACAAACTAATCACAAAATAAGAATGAGTCCATAGTACATGGATGCCCCACCGCACTATCATTTTCTATGTCCAGTGGACCGTGAAATTGGGGTCAAAACTAATTAACTAAATTAGAATGGAGAGCCGTGGTGTAGTATTTAGTGCATTGGACTACTAACACAAAGGTTCCTGGTTCTATTCCCGTTTGGGATGAAAATTTCAGGAACTCAATTTTCGGCTCTCCCTTGACACCATTTGCGAGTATGGTCTTGAGGAAACGATGATAGTCTGTCGGACGGGGACGATAAATGGCTGACCCGTGTTAAGAGAGAGCCATATCTCTTGCACGTTAAAGACACCCTTGTAGATTTCGAAAAAGAGTAGGATAATGCCGCTACAAGGCAGCACTCGCACACGCAAAGTGGAAAGGGATTACTATAAGTTGCAAAACTTGTTTCCCAATCCACTATAAATAAATATGTTTAAACTAAAACTAGAAGGATCATATCATAGGGAGTATGTGCACTACGTTTCAAGTTGATTAGACTTCAACTTCATCAAAAACTACCTTGACCAAAAACTTTAATAGAAGCAGGTCAGACAGATGAATAAATGAATGGACACTCAGACTGAAAGACATAGTACCCCTAAGTGAGGGGCACAACAAATGAAAATTTTAAAATCTTGGTTACTTCCAGTTTGATTTTTAAAAACGTAAGTAAGTTCAGCACACGAAGGTGGGCTTCAGCTGGACCCCTTGATTATTGTGTACATTAGTTCAGCGAAATGGAAACCAGTCTTGAAACTCTAATACATACACATGAACCAAAATTATCAACAACAAAAAACATAAATGCAAGATAAACTAAGGCTAGGGGTAAGTGTAATAATGTGACTGGGAGAAAAACATGTTGTTTTGAGAAGTCAACCCTCACATAGTTTCTCTAGACAATGAAGACAATAAACACGCAGTAAAACTCAGTTTTAAAAAAGTGCATTTTGTGGAAGTTTGAAATTGTTATCTTATGTAACTGTTATGTATTTATAGTAATTAAATATGTAGCTATACTAAACCCAAAATTAGATTGTGTTAAAAAATAACTGTGAATCAGTTTGGTTACTGCCTTTGATTTTGTCATGTTAATTGCTGGAAGAGTTATTTTTCTAGTGCCATAACATCGTAATTGATTGTAGTCCTTTTTTGTGTATTTTTTCCATCAGCTACTTTTCCAACTTTTGAATTGCATAAAGTCACAGTTAAACACAGACCAATTTTACATATGTAAGCCTTTTAATTTTTTGGAACATACACTAGTTCACTGAATTAGCATGCAATGAAGAAATTGTTTAAGGCAATTTCAAGAGATGCGTTGTCAATATGATTATAATTTTACCTCTCAAGAGCTTAAATTTAAATAGCCATTGTACCAAAATTGTCAAATTTTAGATGTTGAAAATGAGATAAGCTGACTGTTGAATGAATTGATGGGATCACTTCCTGGAGTGTTAATATAGTAACAGTGCATGGCAGATGCAGGGGGGTTCCGGGGTTGGAACCCCTTTTTTGGCCGATCAATGCATTTAAATGGGGACATATAGTTGGACCCCCCTTTTCAGTGGCCTGGGTTGGAAACCCCTTTTTAAAATGGCTGAATCCGCCCCTGCAGCGCCTTTTGTGTGTACCCTGTAAACCTGTATGTGGTTGTCTGAAACATTTATCAAAGGATAATGACAAAGAACAAACATGGGTTGTCTGCTGTATGAAATACATAATTATGGTCAAAGATTAGATATATATGTATATAAAGAAAAGCATTATCAAGATTCTTCTCTAAGATATTTCATTGAATTAATTTAATAAAAGGAAATCAGCTTTAGCATAAGAACTGTAAAAATGTGGGCGACTTATCGCCAAAGATAGTCCTGTCTAATCTGAAATTTTTGTTAGTTGTTTAAGGTTGCTTTCTAATTGACTTTAAAAACCTTAAATCTCTCTTTATTCATAATTATACTATATTACTCATTTGAACGAAACTAAAAAAATATTTAGATAAAATACACCTAATGCCTAAAGAAAATAAATGTTTAGCTTTTAAGGTCCACTAAACTTTATCAGTGATCAGTATGTTTGAAACCATGATTTATTGTAAAATCTTCCCATTCTAAAAACATAAGACGTTGATTGATTGGCAATGACTAAAATGTTCACAAGAGATAACAATGATGAGGGTGTGGATGTTAACAACTAAAATATAGCTCATCGTTAAAATATAAAACTGTTAAGACAATGAATGGAAAAATAAATATGACAGACAACAAACAATAACCACGATGTACTCAAGGGACACTTACTTGTGATAATCATATTCATAGTGTGCAGGGTTAACCATATGTGTGAGCATGCACTTAGCCCTTCTTCCATAATAAGGAACAGTTGTGAAATAGCAAACAACATAAGTGCAAATTATAAAATTATTTTTAAAGAGCTCAACTTAAAAAGGTCAGCACAGAGTATATACTAAACCAATTAACAAAATGAAACTGAGTTCCAATAGCTAGTTCAAAGCTAATCACAGTTGATGAATAAATACTCTTGTCACCGACTAAAATATAAATCTGTACACATCCGATTAGAAACCAGTGAAAAGTGGGTTCAGTGTTATTATTATATATTATATTGATGTTTTGGGAGGCGACTTTCCTGGTATGGAACGTGCACCCTTGTGGGTATAGTGTTATGTACAGCCAAACCTTATGTATATGGTCTATAAGTACTGAGATCGTTGCTAGTTACATGAGTAGTATATTATTTGCTTCAGGAGCCTGGAATGTTCATTCTAACATACAATCATTTAACACTCATCATTCTTTTTTTTCTGAAAAACATTGTTTGATACTAAATCTTAACATGTTTGTTAAGAAGAAAAATGAAAAAAAAATGTTTTCTTTTAAAATATGTAAAAGTTGTAATAAAAAAATAAATTAAAAACTTTGAATTTCAAAAAATTAGTCATGCAAAAAAAAAAATTTAATGGCCAAACACATGTGTTTTCGAGAACACCTTCCCCAACTAAAATTAACTTAAACACTGGGGTAGATTTCTTTCAAAAACATAGTAAGATTGTGACTATATTGGTTAATCTAACTCAAAAAAGTCTTCTGTTATAGGTTACATACCATCACAATTTGGGAGAATTAGTTCTTTGAATTGTAAAATAGTAGAACACAATCTCGGTCTATATCTTTATTTAGTTATACAAACATTGAGACAGGAAAGTGATCCACTTGTAAGATTATTCTTTTGAATTGACATAATTATGTATTTTATTGTATTACTTGAACTGTTTTAAAAAATAAAGAACATTTTTTGGATAAATTATTTTTTTTCAATTTTGGCAAATAAGGGGAAGTAACTCATATTACCTTACTTTTACTACAAAATATTTTCGTGAATTAAACCACTTTCCGCAAAATATATTTTTGTATAGTTTTAGTATGTTGTTCATAGATAGTAACAGACTTGTTTTTCAGAGAAAAACCTTGTGTTGCAATTAGTTGGAGGTTGTTCACTAAATTGACTAGACTACCAGAAGAGCAGCTATTACAGGCTCAGAATTTACTTTTACAAGAAAAATATTATTTTTTGTCAATTTTTCATATCAAGTAACATAATGAAAATCATAAACGCGCCTCGTACAACAACACTACAGGTACATCTTATGATTAAACCAGAAATTAAATGTACAATATAATATATATTCAATATTGATCAAACAATTTAAAACGCGTGATGCCTTCGGAATATAATTTAAATGCATCGTAAGCTGTACAAGACGTCTTTTAGACATCGTATGGCCATCGCGCCATTATCGTAATCCATCGTGTAGCCTTGGTGACCATCATGTAGGCTTCGGCTGAGATATGAAGCTTAAATATCCGTCTTCGGTTAACCTTCGTATGTCCATCTTTTGCTATCGTATATAATTTCGGCACCATCGTATAGACTTCATTATTCATCGTACTTGCTTCTGTCACTTTTTGGTATTTTAACGAGATCGGGACCAACTTCGTACGAACTTACAATTTTCGCATTCGAGTGTCAATCGTATATAAAAATCGGGACAGTGTGACGCGGGCATTATCATTGACATTGATATGTTCCTAATAATAATTTAACTGTTAACAAAACTTTGAATTTTTGGAATACTAAGGCTTTTCTACCTCAGGAATAGATTACCTTAGCTGTATTTGGCAAAACTTTTAGCAATTTTTGGTCCTCAATGCTCTTCAACTTTGTACTTTATTTGGCCTTTGAAACATTGTTTGATTCGAGCGCCACTGATGCGTCTTTTGTAGACGAAAAACGCGTCTGGCGTAAATATAAAATGTTAATCCTGGTATCTATGATGAGTTTATTAGTACTGTATGATAGGAATAGTATGTATGCCTAAACGGAAAGGTCGTCAGCAATTGCACAGACCACAACGATATGAAAAACCTCACACCCTATCACCGACAATCAGTACCGTAAGATGCAGATACTACATGTTAATCGAGATCTTCATATAGGATATAGGCTTATATTGTCTGTCAGTGTTTTATATTGATGGTTGGTGTTTTAACGCCACGTACACGTGCCACTTTTGGGCTATTTGTGGCGTCTAGTTTTTATTGGTGGGGAAGCCACACCGGTCTGTTTGACTGTGAACATTTTCATTCACAGAACAGTTGATATATTTCAATTTAAAGAAATCTGAAAGTTTTTGTTGAGTTTTTCGCCGACATATTGCTGTTTGCTTTTTATATTCTAGTTTAAAACTATGCTAAAGGTGACAATACAGAAGTGCTGACAACTGGGTTTGTGAATCCTCACATCGTACCATGAATTAATATGATATATGTGACTTTTCAAGCTAAGGCGGATATTGATTAAGTAGAGTTAAGTGATACTTGTCACCTCGTAAAAATCAAACTGAGAACATTTAATAGAAGTAAACCAATCTGATTAAAATTAGTTCTCATTTTTCGTTCGGTTGTTTGTATGCCGCGCGTGGGACATATAAACAACCTTCGAAAATGAGGAGCAAGTGTGGAGAACTAATTTTGATCAGAATGGAAGTGACCCAATTCTATACTAGTGTCACTGACTAATAGCATGAATAAGAAGAGAGCATAGATCCCCTTTTGAAAATATTAAGGTGCCGGTCACTTAATATAATGAGGGATTAGGAGGATTTTTTTCGGTATACTTTTTAACTTATGAACACATATATTTCCTGCATTTAATCGGGCAATCTTTTCATTCTGTTTTTGGCAAGGTTTATTTTACCCGGCCAAAGTTTTCGTTCCAAAAGTCTCTTTCCTCCTCTCCCATAATTTAAAATGATAGCTATTTTTGACATTTAGGTGACAAATTGAGATGGCATATTTATCTTTGATATTTTTAAGTTTGTCAAGTCAAAGAGTAGAGAGTAATGAATTTCGAAATTACCAGATGTATAAATTAATCCAGGCTGTCTAACTAAGAATTCAAAATAATGATGTTTACACGTGAAAACAATATTCCTAGCGGCTTTATATGTAATAATGACATTATATTTATTATTCAAGGCGATCAGAGATTCCACAATCTCTTGTTAATTGACAATGTTTGAATTTGTATTTTTCATCAACATTATGAATGATCCACACTTTACGGTTAAGACCTAGATTCCATTAACAGCCTGAAGTTCTGTTCCCAGATATAATCTCTTTGTTTAATTTCATATAGCCATACCTTGAGAATGTTACCAGTATAAAAACATGTTGTTTCGGTGAAAATTTAATTCTGAAGTAGACACAAAGGAAAGGAAGGGATGATACAGAATTTTAGTATTATTTTATACTCTAACAAGTTGAGAATATATAAATGTTGAAAATATGTTAAACAGCCCTATGTTTGGAACTTTAAATAAAATAATAGTGCATATCAACTTTCCGTTTTACGAAAATTCATAGTACATAAAGGCAACAGTAGCATACCGCTGTTCAAAACTCGTAAATCCATGGACAAAAACAAAATCGGGGTAACAAACTAAAACTGAGGGAAACGCATTAAATATAAGAGGAGAACTACGACACAACATTAAAATGTAACACAGACACACTTAACGAACTAAGCATTAGACAAAATCCTATGAGAATAACAAATATAACATCAAAACCAAATACATGAATTTGGGATAGATAAGTACCGTGACACGTCTTATAGTAATGTGAATTCACACTCAAGTGGCACAGTTGTAGCTTTTGATATATATATTACTGTATGGAATATCATATTGTCTTTCCTACATGTCTTGTTTATATTGTTTGGTTTTGTCTTTCTATTTATGCTATATGAAGTAGGTTTTTTTTCTTGCCATATATAGCTTAGTTATAATGAAAACTTAACGATACAATCAGTTTCGGAAACGTTCTGCAGTAACTGCAATAGAAACCAATTTCCTTGGAATTGATTAATTCATTGGTCCTGTGAGAAACATGCTAATACTTCCAATAATAATAATTATTAGTTTTAAACTATGATTAGAGTAATACCTTTGTACGATACAATATAATATTGATCTCTATTCGATAATTAACATCGCTGCCTTTATGTATCAACAGTTTATTATTCACAAATTAATAAATTAAAAAATAGAAATTTTATGTCGTTGAACTTTTTTCTATTTTTTGTTAACATTATTTGCAAATAAAAAGAATAAAAAATCGAAATTTATGTCGTTGAACCTTTTTCATTTTGGACAAAAGCAATAGAAGCGAGCTTTATCAGAATCAAGTTTAGTCTAGAAAGCAGTCATTGTTCGAGAGGATGTAATTTGTTTATTCGAGTACTCTCGGGATTTGAACAATACAACGCTGTCATATGAGACATATTCAGATTGTCAATTATGATAGATTACTGGATAAAACCCTAACGAGAAATATCATGTTTAATGCTATTGGAAATGTTTACTATTTTCATCGGCTACTTATATTTTTCACAAGGGATTTATTTTCGTTCCCGGTATATATTTTGTCCTTCCTTTAAACTTTGAACAGCTAACAACTTTTATTTTGCTATCTGCGATCTTTTATCGTATATATACTTATACGTGAATTATTAGTTACACGGTGTGCTAGTGACCTACTGGTATATATACGGGGTCAATAAATTCCATATGGAGCAATAACAACAAAGCTGAACAAATAAATACTTTACATACACTACTTGCAGTGATTTATACATTAAACATTCCAACAATAATATTTTAATAAAAAAAAAAACCTGCGTATAAAAAAAAAAACACGCCGACTGACCTTATATCATAAATTCACGGTTTCATGTGTTTGCATTTAACCAATGATATTTCAGCAAATTTAATCAAAGGTAAGACAACTAACTACATATACGTGTGTATAAATAAAATTGGCTCATTCAAACCAACAGCAATGTAACAGAACAGCATCAAAACCAAAAGGGGTTTTTAAAATATTATCAAAAACAACAGTGTTGAAAAAGACACTGAAGACAACATAAACTTCAAAAGTGTCAAGAATAAACAGCATAAAAACAACAGGGTTTAGACAGAACAGCATGAAAATTAACAAGATTTAAACTCAACATAATCAAACCAACCTGGTTAAAACAGAATAACATCAAAACCAACAGGGTAGAATAGAATAACATTTAGCAGCTCATAGAATGTTATAATGCATATATTTCTAATTTTCGAAATACAGCTTAAATTCACTAATTGCTTCTTATGACCACTTGACATTACAGACTTCAAAATTTTTATTAAAATTCAAAGAAAAATGGTTAAGTGCAACATAGATCATTTATGAACAGCAACAATAAGTTTCTTAATCATCTAAATTTCTACTGTTTACTATGCCTGTTTGATTTTAAGCGTAGTTTGTCTAGCAAAAATATGCGTTTTATTTTTCATAAATTTTGTAAAAAATTTGTACACATCCATCTGAATATATTTAAACCATATTGAAAATAAGTTGCGTATGTTTAAAATTATCATTGTTCAGCAACTAATCAATTTTAGATTTGAGTGCAAATTGAATTAATGCACTCGTTACTGATTAATCCATCACTTCACCTTAGATATTGTAAAGCTAGTGCTGCAATATTGTACAGCATTTGTAAATATTTAAAATTTTATATTTAATACTAAATATGTGTTTAATTACATGTAGAATCTATAAGTGAATTGAACTAACCAGATAAACTCTAATTGAGTATGTGTGATATCACAACTTTAGATCATATATATATATATATATATATATAGATCAGAAGATTCGGTATGTGTGCCAATAGACAACACTCCTTCCAAGTCACAAAGGAATATAAAGTTCACAATTATTGGTCAAAGTGCGGCCTTTAAAACATAGCCTTGGCTCACAAAAAACAGCAAGCTTTAAAGAGCCCAAAATGACTAATGTTAAAACAATTCAGATGGGAAAACAATTCCATCTTAATAATCATATCAAAAATATATGACACAATAGCAACAACTTAGAAACGAATTGATATACTTTGGATGAGATTTGTTTTGGAAAGGATAAAGAGAGCCGTGGATACTACTAGTAAACGAATTTCAAATTCCTGCACCTGCCCGTAAATTTCTACGTCGCAATAAGTATGTTATAACATAATAGTACGAGAAGATTGTTTGATGACGTCATTAATGCCGATTGACTGCGGGTCAACCGGTGTAACTCATTCATAAAAACAACTTGATATAGGTGTATCTACATAAACTGCAATGTAGCATAATATGTGAGGGCGTTTAATCTGACTCCTTGTTTCAGAAACCCTGAATACAGCAACCTACAAAATGATAAACCATTACGGTTGAAAATCAGAGGTTTAAAGTTGCCATTGATATCGGCTAAATATTTGTTTAGCTTCATTTAATCCCAAAGGTAAACTAATTATCGTGGGTTTTCGAACTTCATATGCTTGTAGAAACTTAATTAGGAATTGAATACTTTGTTGATTTCTTAAATACTCGATTCCTTTTTATCGGCGAAATCCATGAAAATATACTATAACAAACAACCTTACTCCAAGGCATATTCAAAAGAGTTAGGCCCATTTAACCGGACAAAATCAAAAGTTAGCCGTCAACGTAGTATCTCGACATTCAAATGAATCTTCATATCATCGAAAATATAGATAAAAAGTTGTCTAAAGAACAGACTGAGAGTCGGTTAAAGATAGAATCAAAAATAAACTTCAAGACAGGTGTGTTTATAAATATAAAAAGATGTGGTATGAGAGCCAATGAGTTAACTGTCCATCACAGTAACAATTTGTAGGAGATAACCACTGTACTTAATAGTGCGGTCTTCAACAAGGAGCCTTGGCAAACACTAAAAACAGCAAGCTATAAAGGCATCTCAAATAGACTAGTGTAAAATCATTCAAACGGGAAATCCTAAATCTAATGTATTTAAAAACAAGAGATACTTACGAACCCCCTACAAACAACAACAACTGAACAACATGTTCCTGACTTAGGACAAGTGCAAATAAATACAGCGTTGTCTTCATATAAACCTCATATATTACAATGATAGACCCCATATATTACAATGATAGACCCCATATATTACAATGCATAACAGACAAACAACAACTCATATCCTACTTCAAGGTTAATTCAGGGTTAATTATCCGTATGTCTCATTTTCAGTATGGTATACTTATTATCTGTGCGTTTGCCTTGGAATTTTTCCAAAATAAAAAAAAAATAAAAATCTCTTTAGAAACTCAAAATGCAATGCCTGTCAAATTTATCAATAATACAGAGAATTTTTCTTTTATAATTCAAAAAATGAAAATTGTTCTTGAAATGATTTATTATCACTGTAAAAATCAAACAGAGAATATTTGATTAAACGGCATCATTTATCTTTTGATTTATAGAAATTGTCTCAGAATTATTTTTCAACTTCGTTACAAAATTGTGCAATTGTATTCATGTGAGAATAATTCAATTTATCATAATTGTAGTAAGTGATGAGCATTGGTGATACCTTCTGCACCAGTTTGCACAAAATCCTCTTTTTCACAACCGAATGATTGAAGATTTTAGATGACTTTCATTTATAGAACTATAGAAATAACCAAACATATTTAAAAAAAAAAGTTGTATTATTTTTTTTATCAAAGATACAAAGTTTTGGAATCTGTATACCAAATTGTGTATGAATAAAGGCAACAGTAGTAAACCGCTGTCCACTAGTTATAAATCGATTAAACAAAAACAAAACCGGGCAACAGTAGTATACCGCTGTTCGAAACTCATAAATCCATGGACAAAAAACAAAATCGGGGTAACAAACTAAAACTGAGGGAAACGCATTAAATATACAAAACCGGTTCACCGTTTTCATAAACCAGAACAGAGGGGAAACATCAACGGATCATTTATGATATAATAGATTTTGTTTTCGGAGAAGATTTCATAAATGATTTTAAGTTATCTACTCCTTGGTCTTTAGGTAGAATATTATAAAAATCTTACATTATATGAATAAACTCATCATAGATAGGTATACCAGGACTAAATTTTGTATGTACGCCGACGCGCAGAATTTTGTATACACGCCGGAACAGACTTGTCCATTACAAACTTGGTGCATTCAAGAACATGAACACCTTAACTTTACTATGTGATATTTAAATTCAAAAATTATTGGGATGTTAATATTATTGCGAAAAAATACAACAGGGTTATAATCGCAATAATTAAGACTCGCATTTGCAAATTTTTTATGAATTAAACAGGATTTTTATCAATATCGCGAATATCGAAATCGCATTTTAGTCTACAATAATAAAATATCATGAATGAGAAGTACACGCAATAATTTCTGAAATTAATTAATTACAGTAAAACAGAAAGAACCATGACGGGGACCTAGTAACATTTTTACCAGATAAGATTTACAATATGTTTTACTGTCATTCGAAGCTGGCACTTAATCAATACGTAGATTTGTTAGCCCTGAAATCAATTTACGTTTATGTTGCAATTCTGTAAATGAAAGGTTTATTTATATTCAGGAAACAATTCATCGTCCTTTGTATAGTTATGTAACATCAGATAGAAGGGTATTGTCCTTATGTTCAGTTTCTGCATTATAGATAATGGGAAGTCAGATCTGTATTCAAGAGAAGAAGCAGTCCGTATCATTTGTGGTTTAATGATAAACCCCACAATCAATTTTCTTAATAGTGTAGGCTAAAACGCAACTATTTTTAATCCAGAGATACATATGTTGCTGTTATCTTGAGCAGCAACTGTAATGGCTTCTTCTCTTTGCTTACATTTTTAAATTCACAGAAATTGTTTGAAATACTAATATTGCATGCAGCCGTGGAGGGAAACTAAGCGCAATTATATGTTCATACAAAACTGCCATTTGATATTTGAGAAGTGTTTTTTACGTTTTTTAGGGTTGGTCATTATTTTATTGTATTGAAACCACACAGATACGTAATTAAACTAATACGATATTCAGTCGGTTTTTTTTATGAAGACTTTTTTTATAGAGACGAGTAATAAAACTTTGTACTTAAACTAAATATGTCTGTAATACTTATCTAGGGACACTGAACAAACAACAAACAACAATATAACATTTTTTTGTTTTCTTATGGAAATTTAAGCGACTGTTTTACAAGTATAAAGAGGATTAGCTAGCTATTCACCTAGGTTTAAGAAAATATTGTCTACATAAGAAGTTGCCTGTACCAAGTTAGGAATATGACTGTTTTATCTATTCGTTTGATGAGTTTGAGCTTTTTATTTTGCTATTTGATGATGGAATTTCTGTCTTGAATTTTACTCGGAACTCGGTTTTTTTTTATTCTAATTTTTTAAGTCATTAAATTTAACTACCTGGAATAATTTGCCTCTATAAAATCTAATCAAAGATACTAGTCTAAATATGTGATATGCTACACGCATGTTTCGGCAACATTCGACTAATCAGTGGTACCAAATAAAAAATAATCAGTGGTACCAAATAAAACAAATTGGATTTTCAAACCAATAACGCAGCTGAAGAGTATCTGTAAACCTTAAAGTCCAAAAATGATATTAGTATTGTTTAATTGATGACAATACATGTGAAACAATATTTTAATTTTCAATCCACCATTTTCGACATGAGAAAATGCCTCTACCAAGTCAAGAATATGACATGCAGTTGTTATCCATTAGTACGATGTGTTTGATTTTCCCATTTGATTAGTGACTTTCCGTTTTGAATTTTCCTCGGAGTTCAGTATTTTTGTGATTTAACTTTTTATCTAAGTCTTTTCTCTTAAAGACGTGTACACAATCACGGTCTCGTACAGTGACAATAACATTACCGCTATCAATTCTACTGCACCAGATGCCCATTTCAACTATTAAAGTCTATTCAATAATGGTATACGTTAAATTATTTGAAAGTCCAAAACCTAATAAAATCGACGGAGTGCGTAAAGGGTTTACATATAAGGGGTATAGGACTTCTAGTAAATGTTGATAATTTGAAAAATCAAACCCTACCTTAAATTGCAAGTATTAACAGTCGAATTTGAAGTTTATATAAAACAGTCGTTAATATATCAAGAATGTTTTATGTCGAACTATCACATTAATCTACAAATGTTTTGCATTGAAGCATAAACTACTTTCTTTGATAAATGTCATTTCATTTGATATTTAAGCTACGATTATTTGAAAAAGGTTGCAAACATTAATAAAAATTAATGTGTTTTACATCTTTAATCCTGTAAATGTGCAATAAGTACATTTGATGTATTTTTTAGTCTTAGTACTGGGTTTGGTTTCATAGTATATATTTTGCTTTTTACCAACTGATTAATACAGATTTTGAGACATATAAATGTTTCTAAATCTATCTCATTTTAATAATTGCTATTGTTTTAAATGATCATTCGACATTCATTTAAAATATATAACGATTTTCATACTTAATAGTATTTCAGTTATTGTCATCAACTATTTTGAGAGATTGAATCAAGCTGAATGTTTAAAGAGATATCAATTTCCTTGAAAGCAGACAAGAAATAAAACCAAAATTAAACAATCATTGGAGCAGTATTACTGTTTCTGTATATCAGAAATCTGAATTACTGTTTCTGCATATCAGAATTACTGTTTCTGCATATCATATTTACTGTTTCTGCATATATGCATAACAGAAGAGTCAAAACAATTTAATTATGAAAACACTTTTTCCTACTTAGGAAGTGACAAAATCCATGTTTCTCTTCATAAGCTGGACTCTTTGTGAATTATCCGTAAAGCACACAATGTTCTAAGAGAGATAACTCTATAGCATTTATAAAATATGATGTTATATTGATATACCATTTCATTTGAATTGAATCATAGATGTATAATATTTCGTAAGAATATTTATTTTTATATTGATTCATTTCAAATATAATTGCTGTTACAAACTTTTGAAAAAAATCTTTTATTCATTATATAATGGTCAACTCATGTTAGGGCGTTGTATCTTATCTGTAAACGACATTATTATTATTTGGAGTTGCTATTCTCTTCATTTACAATACTGGAAATTACTCTCCTTCCCTTTTCCCTGAACGTTGGATCCGCCCACACTTTAAGATTTAAGAAGCTGGTATATTTACAAAGTAAAACATGTAGCAAAACTCCTAATAAATCTTAAGCTTTATTATTGGGAAATAAGACATAATAAATTATATTGTTGTTGTTCAAAAATCTATGAAGAGCCGTTCATATGGATTTATTCTTAATCGCTTTGAACGACACTATTAAAAAGCAACATCTGCCGCATAACAAAAGATAAAATTGATAAAGTTAGTCTTGTATTAAATGATAGTACATTGACAAAAACTAACACTAGATTAAAGATGCTGTTTAATTAAATAGGTGCAAATTCATTAAGTACATATGCACAAGCCGTTGTATATACTTGCAAAGTAGTTGCATGATATATTGATAATTCTGTTTTAATACATAACAATTTTTAACAGCGAGCATTTTTTTTTACGATCGATATAGTTTGTCTAGTATTAAATGATAGTTATCATAGTACATTGACAAAAACTAAACATTAGATTAAAAATGCTGTCTAATTAAATCGGTGCATATTCATTAAGTACATATGCACAAGCCGTTGTATATACTTGCAAAATAGTTGCATGTTATATTGGTGTATTTTAATATATAATAATTTAAACAGGGAACATCTTGAACGATTGACAAAGTTTGTCTTGTATAAATGAGAGTCGATGAAAAAAGACAAACAGTAGATTAAACATAATTATACAGGGGCCGTGTCAACGAAGCTGTCCTAGGACTAGGACATGTCTTAGGATGGTCTTTGGACACGTCTTAGTCCTAAGTCAGGTTAACGAAGGTGTCCTAAAATAAGATATGTCCTAAATTTGGTCATAAAGTTAGGATATATAATTAGGTGTCTTAGGATAGTCCTAAAAGTTACGATGTCCTAAAACGAAATAAAAACAACAAATATGGCATAAATTCATTAATAAAAATACTAATACAATAATAAACTAATATAATGTTATAAAAAATAAACTAATTAAACAAAATTTTTCAATATTTTTTAAAGATTCAATTGTGTTACTTTATTTTCAATTTGTAGACAAATTTGTTATTTAAAATGCGTCCAGATATAAAATAAAAGCGTTCATAGTATTTAGTTTGAGTTTTGGGAATAATAAGCATATTACAAGACATTTGTGTGGGTGTGCTAGAACTTACATTGAGATATTGCGGACAAGTCATTTGGTGAAATGCTTTACTATTAACTAAAATTGCTTTTCTGTACACAACTCTATATGAAATGGACAACAAGAGAAAATCTCCAAAAAGTATGTTTGACGATGTCATATCGTTACGCTCATACATTTATATGGAACAAATGGGGCTGTCCTTTTTGCTTAAAAAATACTATCATCAGTAACGGTGCCATGTTAATTTAAATGTGGGGGGGGGTGACTTTTTTTTTACTTAATCCTTATTCAATACATGCAATGAAATCGAGTGGACCCATAGACAAAACAATTTACATACTAACATTAAATTCTAACGCGAATCGAATATGTCATTTAACAAAGTTGTGTGACTATTTAGTTTTGTTGTCGTATGCAGTTCATTTATATTTTTTTGTCGTGTATAATAACGTTCTACAAGGATTACGTTAAAACTTTTATTTTGTATACATTGTTTTCCATAAAAGAGTCCTCCTTTCTGCCTCTACACATATAGTGAAATAGAATAAAAATATATGTCATTGAATTCCCTACATATTTTTTTTCAATTAAATAAATGTGTTAGGATGGTCTTAGGACCATTGTAGTTAGGACTATCCTAAGATAGCTTTGTTTTACATCCTAAGACATGTCTCAGACACGTCCTAAGACCATCCTAAATAATGTCCTAAGACATATCTTAGGACATATCCTAGGACACTTTCATTATCACGGCCCCAGTATTTTTCACATGCGTCAATTTGTCGGATGCGTGGAAATAGCTGTTAGTGTATGCAACAAACATTCGTACTAGCAGCATAATATCTTTTACTAAAGGTCCCAAAGTCGAAAGGTTCGGTATTATAGAAAACTTATCATTTATCAAAATCATAAAGTATGTTGTTAAATTCAATTGGTGCGCTGCCTATTTGAAATTATCAAGTGCATATGCTTTAGCAGTTATATATGATACGTAATGCAAAAACATGTATCTATATGACAATATTTCTAGTAGTCAACATTATCTGCTCACATTGCAATTATTAAAATCGTGATAGCTGTTATTGAAACTATCACATTGCGATTCTTAAAATCGTGATAGCTGTTATTGAAACTATCACATTGCGATTCCTAAAATCGTGATAGATGTTATTGAAACTATCACATTGCGATTCCTAAAATCGTGATAGCTGTTATTGAAACTATCACATTGCGATTCCTAAAATCGTGATAGATGTTATTGAAACTATCACATTGCGATTCCTAAAATCGTGATAGCTGTTATTGAAACTATCACATTGCGATTCTTAAAATCGTGATAGCTGTTATTGAAACTATCACATTGCGATTCCTAAAATCGTGATAGATGTTATTGAAACTATAAACAATTATATAAAATCAAGAATATATAATCTAGGTACAATAATATCACGATTTGCATACATTTAACCAACTATAAAGTATTATAGAGCAGTTACATGTAGTCAGTACGTGGTATAAATACCGAACTGTTTGACTGACATACATGAATTTTCTTTATTTTTAAATTTGCCTGCATACGACTGAATACACCTTATCGCTATTCCCGGCTGACCCGTCCGCTTGAACTTTTGACGTCAACAACAATCACTTTTCCATTGTGGCGTCAGACATTTTGTTTTATGACGTCAAAATTTTACGGGAACCTGTGTGATTTCCAGCAATGGCGGACAAATAGCGATAAGGTGTATTTCCCAGACTTTGTCTGTTTTTAATGCACTCTTAATTTGTCCTCAACCTAATGTAATATAATCTTTTTGCCACTTAAAAAATTACTAAAGCCATTGATTTATCCAGTCATAAAAAAAAACCGTCAACGTTGTATGGACGTGATATAAACAATACATCGGTTCCGTGTTAAAGGAAGGCATAAAAAACAACATAGCGTCATTGGCAATATGTCGCACATAAAAAGTGTTAAGATTTACTTTAACCACACGTTCTTCTTACGCTTCAATGTCTATGTAAATATTACCCTGCAACAGCTGAAGCTGTCGTGCATGTTGTGCAGGCAAAGGCATCGACCGATCGTCGTTTGTATTGGGGAGCATGGGTTTTTCTCGAGACAAACATCTTTTCGTCTTTTTATTCAACTATTTTGAACGAACGAAATTCAGAACCAAAAAAAAAGAAGATTTAATACCCTTTCACCCTCCCCAATCAGACCGGTCAAACCAAAATACAAAATACGATTGATGTGATAACAGTACACAGATATCAATCATTTCTTTTAAATTGACTCAATTGAAATCAATATATAAATTGTATCAATAGAAAAAAATAACTTCGTTTTCATCATTTTTTTTATGCTTCTGTACATTAATTAATTATAGGTTCTTGTCAATATTTAGTCTTCAAATTCAGCTATACAAGATTCAGTAAGACATCGCCGTTACATTAGTTAAGAGATGGAGATGAAAGTTAATATTTTTGCAGAGCAAAAAAAAAAAAGAATATGAAGTGAAATATTTTAAATACTGTCTGCCTTAGGCCAAATAAATAGTATGTTCCAGTTACATCTAAAAAGGTAAGGGTACATGTAGGTAGGTAGGACTTTTTTTTATTTTGATTTTTTTGTTGACATTCAGTCTATGGGAGCAACTTTCTGACTTTGCTTAATCAAACATGATTTTATTTGTCCTGTATATCGATTTGAGTGGGAGTCAAACAGATAGACTTACCCAGTTCTCTAGTCCGTTCCACACCCTTCATGAAATTATTCCTTTTTTTAATCACATTCTAAGTTAGATTATGTGTATACACTTTATACATCTTATACACACTTTTAGACGAAGTTGTAATCCTCAGCACGTGTCGTCGTAGTAAACGCCATCTGTGGATACAAACAACAATTACTATATAAAACATTTCTTTTCATCAATTTTCCGTCTTAAAGATATGATTCAATTAATATTTTATGTGAATTATGCGCTTTCGATATTTTTTTTGCGAACTCATATAATGCATATATATTTTTTTTTTTCGTTCTTAAATTAAATCTTTGAAAGCTGGTAGATATGAAACAAACTTTCAGCTTGTAATCTAGGAGTGAATTAATTGGTAAATAAATAGATAAATAAAAATAAATAAATAAATAAATAAATAAATAAATAAATAAATAAATAAATAAATAAATAAATAAATAAATAAATAAATAAATTCAATCAATCAATTAATGAATCTAAAAATAAAAGAAATAAAAAAAATAAAAAAATAAAGAAATAAAAAAATAAAGAAAGGAAAGAAATATAGAAATAAAGAAATGAAAAAATAGAGAAGTAAGAAACTAAATAGATAAATATTGAATAAAAACTGTATCAGGTTCATACAGTTTCACTTCATACAATGTACATGCATCCTTAACTTACAGATAATATTAATAAAAATAAATTTTAAGAACCTACACGTTATATGTTCTTTGTATTTAGTAGCAAGTATACTCCATGTGACTAATAAAGTAAATCTAATAATATACTAACCACAAATCCATACAGTGAATAAATACTTAGCAATGCAAGCTTAACATGTACACGTCTGTTAATAAGTTATTCGATCATGTAGCTTTTTCTTAAATACGTCAACTGAAGTTTTTAGACAATCAAAGATACCTATGAATAGGTCAGTGCATCTTGTTGCCAAAATTATATAAAGCTTACGTTTCACATGTACACGTCTGTTAATAAGTTATTCGATCATGTAGCTTTTTCTTACATCCCTTAACCGAAGTTTATAGACAATCAAAGATACCTATGAATAGGGCAGTGCATCTTGTTGCCAAAATTATATAAAACAGGTTTACTTGCATGCAAAAAGAACAAGCAATTTATTAAAAATGATTTTTGTAATCATATTATAATTAGACATTACATATTGAGTCTCTGGAGGGAAGGATTTCAGTGTCTGTAAAACATTGTGATGGTCTTAGATTACAAATGATCATGTATATTGGAATTAAAGGTATAAATTACCTTTTTTTAAACTTATGACAGTAAGACGCATACATGTACATTAACATGGAGCGGAAGCGGGTCTACTCATACTCACAACATTTTATGTTTCATGAGCAAAGACAAATTAAATCTAAACAATTAATATTTTGCAATCGTCAAAATTTAAGTTGAAATAGTTATATATTTGAAAATGAATAAACGGAAGCGTATTAGCGTCACACAATTAAAAAATTTTTTTTTATGCATGGGTTCTTTATCACAACTCTTTATTTAAAACTATCGTCTAATTGAAAAGCTCATTTTAATTGATGGTCCGGAACATACATGAAATATTTGTCACTGAAACTTTAGGCAACCAACAATTAATCTATAATTATGATTGATGCTAAGTTTGTACTTCAAGTGTTAGATTAAAATAATACTTTTTTGAGAAACTGAAAAGATACTGTATTAACACAGTAGATTTACCAAATTCACAACCATTACTATATCTTAAGGTTGAATTAAGCTAAATTTTAAAAAGCATTTCCCTAGAAACGCCGTGGTCTCGAATGTGATACTAGTTGTATACACGTGTGAGCTTTTCGCTGAAAAGGTAATCTTTTCCAGGACACTATTTGCGCCAGTAAAATTACGATATCATTTGCATTGATCAGCTAGATCATTGATATATCAATATCAATATATGTGCAAGTTTTCTTCAGCTTTTGTTTACTAAGTATACTGAGATTTACACCTAGAGGATTATAAATGTAGTAGTTAGTCAGGAAAATTACAATTGTTATCCATTCGTTTGATATATTTGAGCTTTTGATTTTGCCATTGGCTTAAGGACTTTCAGTTTAGAATTTTCCTCGGAGTTCGTTATTTTTATTTTGAACAATTATACATGGAGACTTTTACAAATTGTGACTTGGATATGGATGGAGAGTTGTCTCATTGACACTCATACCACATGTGCTTATATCTATTAGAATCACAGACTACGTTCCAGACCCTCTATACAATTGCAGGTTGCTGGAGATACGCCTTGTTGAAGGCTATCGCATTACATAATTCAGTTTTGACGTTTATCTAATTTTCGATATGAGTAAGATAAATACCATAAAGATTTATAATTTGGGAATGGCGCCAAATTTATTTTATTGTTCAAAGTAGCTATATTGTATATTGTTTTTGATAGGATGCACCATTTGCTTTTAATAATAAAAAAATACTTGGCAAACTGTAGATATAAAAAAAAAAAACTGGGTAGACCATGCTTTTGATACAAAATTCCTTAGCAAACGGAAGATTTAAAATCTTGTTAGACCATTCATCACACAAAATATATCTTATGATGAAATACGCCATGTAAAAATCAGACAATTCTTCATCAGAAATCTAGTAACATCGAAGTTTACAACTATCTACATGTCTATATGGTCATACACAAATATATATATACATGTATATATATATGTTTTTATAAAATATCAGAATGATTGCATGTGTTTTGCTAAAACATCCAGTGGCGAATATCCCATGTGAATTAAGGAGATTTAGGTTATACGCCAGTGAGACATCAACCCAAAATTGTAAAAAAAAAAACACTTGATATCTATTTTTGAAAAATTTGAAGCGTTGAAATTTGGTTTAATTATACCCGACATCTCCCTATACAAGTTTGATAAGATGTTTATACAACATCGTTGTGATGAACAATATACAAGGCTTTAAATAAAAAGTATAGGCAAACCTTTACTACGGAATAACTGTTTTTATTATAATTATTGGAATTCGTGCGCATTGTCCTCCAAAAGGGACAAGAGTGAATTTACTCGTTTTAAAATTTGTTCAGCGAATAACTATCTATATATATGCATCATTTGACTAGTTTAAACACTTTATAAAGCAAACATATCCTTTGCTGAAAATGCCCCAAATAAACTTTTAAGAGTTCTGTTTTTGCCACATTGGAGTTTAGTACAGCTCCCTTAATACTTTACAGTAAAGCTTAGTTTACAGTTATATTTTGGCTAACTATATATAGATACTCAATGTATTTAGCTTTAATTACTGGATAATGGGACTGGCATGAAACACTGTAGCTCCCTTTATATTGTGTCTCAAAAGATAACGATACAGGCTTAGAATAGTATTTCTCTAATTTTTGTGCTATTTTCACATTTCCTGACCGGTGTGAGAAAAATATTTCTCCTCACTAGTGAAAAATCTGTTCTCGGCAAATGATTAGTCGAAATTTGATTATGACGTCAAAATGTTTTGTTTTCTTATCAATTTTCTGCATATTTTCCTATTGTGACGTCATGAAAAAAGGCGACCTTGCATGATGACGTCGCTTATAAAGAGCACAATTTTCTGAAAATCTTTGAAAAAGAACGATAAAAAGCATTAGAGAAACAGATTCCGACACTATAACTCGTGTATTACGATATTTCTCCACTCTCGACAGTTAAATTTTATTATTTAAAGGGCTCGGCAAGCCTCGCGCTTTAAATAATAAAATTTAACTGTCTCGAGTGGAGAAATATCGTAATACACTTGTTGCAGTGTAAGAATCTATATACCAATCATGATATCTAAGCAAACTTTATTGTCAGTTAAAAGTTTTTCCTTTTCTTATAATGCTACTACAGACCTTCTAAAATTCAAACTGACCATTATTCCGTGCGTTCATCGTGTATCGTGCGTGTTGCGTGCGTGCATCGTGCGTGTATCGTGCGTGTACCAATCGTGCGTTCATCATTCATCGTTCCGTGTATTTTCCGTGTAACGTGCGTGCATCGTGTATTCTTAATCGTGTATCGTGCGTGTATCGTGCGTGTATCGTGCGCTCATCAAACATTCATTCTTAACCGTGTATCGTGCGTGTATCGTGCGTTCATCAATCATTCATTCTTAACCGTGTATCGTGCGTTCGTCAATCGTGTATAATTACGCATTTGTGAAACGTTCATCTCTAATTGTGTAACGTTCATACATTGCGGTTTGTATATGATAGTCGGTTATAGAGCGGTTAAAGTATATGTGTATGTTCCGACTTTAAATAAAATTCACAGTCATACTTACTTTCTTGTAGACTCTTAATTAACTTCATCGTACATAACGTTCATACAGATTCATGACTTTTTGTGTAAATAGTTTATCATCTGTGAAGATTTTGTGGTTATTCGGTAAATCTTGGCTGGGACTGACACATTTTGATATAATGATACATGTTGTACGTACAAACAATAACATGATATTGACATTTCTACGACAGAAGAGTTAAAATTGGAATTTCTATTCAACTGAGCGAAAATGGACTTAAAAATATACTGTTGGCCGACTGGTATTTGTTAAAAATATTCTGTCAATTAAAAACAAATGTGTTTTTTGCAAAATTTAAATGTGGGGTAGCTCCACTAAAAAAATAGAAACTGGAAAGTATGAAAGAAAAGAAGTCCACGAGATGACATGTGTTGTAGCTCTACTATTGAAGATGAACTTCATGTCATTCTAAAATGCCCATTATAGTATAATATTATACATTTTAATGAACATTTTAACCCGCGGCTATAATTATCAGATAGCGAAAATTTAATATTTTTATTTAATAACGGCAATCTTGCTGCTATAGTCGCCAAAAACACCAACAAATTTTTATTAAAAAGAAACTATACAAATCCTTGGTTGTAAATCCTAGGTAGATTATAAACATAATTCTTCGCTTATTTGGCAAATTCCTATGCTACTAAGATATTTCGAAATATTTAAGTTTTGATAAATACCATTATAAATATCATTTTTGTCTTAGTTTCTGATGGTCACATGCACGTTATGTTATTTCATTGGGAAAATACAATATACAAGATTGTCGGGTAAATGTGGATTGCGGATTAAAATGTTAAATGTCAAACATGAATTAACAAATTAAACTGAGGCGAATTAACACGAATATGTATATTCTCTTCAACGGTGTTTGAATTCTCTGTTCTGAATTCCATTTAAACTAAGCTAAAATGTTTTGTGGAAAATTGAATAAAAATAAACATTACATGTATTTGAAGGCATTATTTTAATTAAACACATATAAGATCACGCAAATATATCATGTATTATTTTAAATTGAGGAACTTTTAAAAGTTGAAATTGGATTTACAAGTTTAAGATATAATCTTGGTTTTTTTTTTCTTTTTATATAAATTAGTTAAATATATGGTATTATCATAACAAGTCTTTACTTGAATGGAATAAACATGGAACACTTTCACGGATTCATTTTTCACTGTGTTCATGGTTGCCTATCAATTAAAACATTGTTGTGACGTCATTCTATTGTTTTACCTGTTCTTTATGTCAGTGATTGGACTATCATTTACCTATAAGAAACCATTATGTTACCTTTAGCTGTCCAATATTTTTAAGAATAGCCCTATTCTTTCTTAAAAATATTGGACAGCTAAAGGTAGCATAACTGATTCTAACAGGTGAATGATAGTTCAATCACTGAAATAGAAAAACTATTAATGACCCTAATTGTTTTCATCATGTAAAGAAAAATACAACCAAAGAACAAATGACAATTAAAAACAACATTTTATTAAAGTCAACTTCCAATACAATAATTTTGTCACTCATCAAAACAGTTTCTTGAGGAAAAAAATCACTTTCAAATTGTTTTTTAACACTACCAATACTTATATCACAATCATTTTTCTCATGTTTTTGGGTTGACTCTTTTTGCACTAATTCAATAAGTTGATTATGCTCGTTGTAAGTCTTGTTTTGGTTGCCAGTCTTGTTTTTGTTGCCTTTATGAATTTCTTTTTTCAAAAGATTTATTCTCGTCCTTCTGTAGGTAATCAAAATTGACCTCTGGTGTTGTTCTTATTCTTCCTAACATCATTTTCAACTACAATTAAAATGAAAAAGCAATAAAGTCATGCTTCTTAAATTTAATAGATCATGCCGCAATACAAGGGCCACCAACAACTTTAACCTTATCCTGTGTACAATATGCGAATTTGAACTTCATTTATGAACTAGGGAGCTATAATACTTTTTAGAATTTTCAGTTTTCGGCGTTGATTTACAAGTTGTTGATTTTTTAAGTGATTGTTTAAATATGAATATAATGCAACACTTCGCTTATGAATGACGATGAATATGGGAAGCAGAATAAAGGATGACATTACCGCATTTTATCTGTCAACTAAACAATCGTGTGTCCGATTCGCACGTTGTTCGCAGTGACCATTTTATTAAAGGTTTTTTTCAAAAAAGAATCGAGACAAAACTACGTTTCGGTAACATTTAAAAACACAAGGGACTCAATACACAAATAAACGAAAAAAAGAGCGAAACGACCTTGCAGAAAGAAAAAAACCCAGAAAAACGAGGGGGTGGTATTCAGGTGGTACCGTTTGGGTAATTAATAACAGTCTCTTAAAAATTCCATCAAAAGAATATAACTGATTGCATGTTGTTAGCTCTTCGTTTGTTCATACTTATTATGTATTTGAAATAAAATCGAATGCGGTGCACTCGATATGGATTAACAAGAACCTGTCTTCATATTCTATTCTTTTTTCCCTCATTAACCCTGTAAGGAATAAAACCCGAGAAGAAACAAGAAACTTATAGGAGAGGACTACATTTTGAAATATAATATATATAAAACTTGCCATTATTAGCTGCTTTTTACTATATCCTCTTTGTAATCCACACTGAAATAATGTATCTGAATAGATTCTGAATACACATTCGATATTAATCCAAAGCTTGAAACAACACAATAACTAATAACGACATCTCTTTCTTCGTTTTGAATTAAGAATATAATTTCATCACTATCCATTTTGAAACGCAAAACGCAGGCCATGTAAATGTATTCACGGAAACTATGAGCGGAAACTATGAGCTGTCTTTGCGCACGCAAAAATCATGATACGTATACTCTGTGTCTTATTCTTCATGTAGCAATACATGTTGTTTACCTTTAGCTGTACTTTCTTTATGTCTATTTTTTTAAGTTGAGCTACTGTTTATAGGGGCCAACATGTAGGATATATTTTAATGTAAAGAAGTTTATTCACAAAACAATTTTCATACTTAATGAAAAGAAATCTTTGCTTGCTTTTCCTTTTGTTTTACCTGTTTGACGTGTTAAACAATGTTTTAAATAAGATATAAGCCTCTCACAGTCCATTCTGTAAAATATTGAACAGGTCTTCGTCCTGTGGCCTCAGACATGTCCAATATTTTACAGAATGGACTGTTATCGGCTTATATCCCTTACTGACACCGTTTTTAATGTATGTCTAAAAGATTATTATCCGAAAAATAATTCACAATAGTACGTTGTTACTGACTAGGTTGGTCCCCTCCGTAAAACATTCAGTATGCCTTCGGAACATACAAATATTAAGGTATTGTCAAGAATTTCAATAACGGCCGGGAAACAAACTAGTTGTTAACCTTCTATGATTATCAAAGAATGACGGATGTTTTTTTTTTCGGTACGTCTTAACACTGCTAAGGAATCCTTCCTTCACTAAGGCTTTGACTATACAATGCCACTAAGGAATAGAAGGAGTGCTGTTATATGTATTATTTTTATATGTCATGTTAGAGATTGATATTTAATGCATAAATTTTCAATTTTACAAAAAAATAATCATAAATAAACGAGATATTCAACATTATTTAGACACGTGCCGGTTTTTCTTTGATATCCCGAAAATCAATGAACCGTTTGACACGTGCCAAATAACATATATATATATATAGCAACTGATTAAACAATGACGATCTTTTTTATTTTAAATGATTTAAAACAATTGTATTGAAAAGATTTATGCTTCAAATATTTAATTAATGTGTTGTTCTTATTTAAAATGATGAAAAGGACAAATAATTTTGCTGTTGTTTCATTTCTTTTGCAACAAAATTGTTTGCCATAGGAGCACGACTTTGATGTGATCCAACTTATGAATAAGAGTGTGGTCAGCTTGTTCAAATGTTTATGTAAGATATACGGAGACAAAAGGAATATATATATTTATAAGTGTTTTGTTTTTATTTTAATTCCGACAAAGATGTGTGTAAATACAAATGGTTTCACTAAAAATATGAGTAAATTCCGAAAACCATCATAAGCAACGACTATGTTCAGTTTCATGAAATGGATCATCATAAGCGGTTCGCAAGTTACAGTGCGACATGCGGACGGACGGACGCCGGACATTTGTATACCATAAAAAGCGTAATTTGTATGTTTTTTGTCGAGTCTTCGACTTTAGTCGAAAAAGCGAGACTAAGCGATCCTACATTCCGCCGGCGTCTTTGAAATTTTAATGACCGTTTCTTAAACTATCCTGGATTTCTATTAAACTTGGACAGAAGCTTGTTAATAATCATAAGATAGTATCAAGAAGTTTAAACACTTATCTAGATTCATTAACTGTCCTGGGGTTTTATCAAACTTGGACAGAAGCTTTTTTCAATCAAAAGATAGTATCAACAGGAATATTTTATTGATTTATTTCCTCATTTTTTTTAACAAATTGTCTGTTTAGCATATTGTATGAGATAATTTATGAAATAATTTCTTGTGATGAGTTGTCTCATCCCCAATCATACCACATCTTTTTCTTGTTATCAAAACTTCAACACGTATTTTCAAAAACTTTAAGAACGATTGTACGAATATGTATTGAAACCTCGTAACCAGCTTCAACATGTTCATGTGTGGACAAGTATCATTTGCAAATATTTAAAACACGTATTCAAAATGGCGATTAACTGGAAACAACAAAGTATTAATACCAGAATTTGTGAAAACGCTCCACGAACAACTCAAGCTGGCGACTTTGGCGCAATGGAGTGCGATGGTTTATAAAACGCGGGATATCTTAATTAAAGTCTACATATGTGCAATTATTATGAGAATATATTTGTTTCAATGTCAGTATATAAAGCATTTTTTAATTTGTTTTTAGGGATGCACCCAGTTGCACCTTTTCATTTAAGATATATTTCCGTGACGAAACCTCGAAAGATTAGTCACATCACTAAAAACAATAAGGGAAATGAAACTTCTTCTCGCATGTTGCACTTTGGGTAATAGTTCTCTTCGACAAAATACTGCCTTGAACTCAATTTTGGTATAAATAAAATAACTAAAAATACTATTTACAATTGTCAGTTAAAAATAGTGCGTTGATACATGTTATATTCTACTGAATTTACTATATCCGTTATTATTACGTAATATATATATTATATAAGTCCTGTGTCCAGGTGGAAATAACGGGCCGTAATAACAATATGTGATTTGTATGTCAGGTGAAAGTGACAACGGGTGGTATGTATACTAAAATGTTTATCGTCTTCCATTATACATGAGGGTGTGAATGGGGGTTTATAGAAGGTAATTATAGACAAAAAAATAAAGAATACAAAAAATAACCAGACAAATAGAAAAGAAAATGATGAGGTACTAGAATATATGGAATAAAGAATGATCGGCAAAAGGTAAAACGAATTATAAAACAAATTGCCTAAAAATATAGAATACAGAAATACTGAATCCCCATTCAGACCCTCATGATCTGACATTTAAAGCTTTAGGACATTTATGGGCATGCGATACAGTTTTAGACCGACAGTGATTATTTTTACAAAATCAATTTGTACATGTGTATATGTGCTAAAAATTATATCTTCATGTGCTAAATTTAAAAGACAAATGGGTTTGAATTATTCGACATTTACTGAATATTTCGGTTTCTTGAACATTTCTGTCCTTGAGCAGACACCCTTACATTTTATGTTTCAAAATATAAAGATATGCAGATTTCGGTAAAGAGATAAGGAATATCTTCGTTACAAAATTGGGTTCTTCCTACATTTGTGTAACAATTCTTTGTTAATAATTGATTTTTGTTAAAAGAAATTGATTTAAGAAAAAACGGTATTTTTGTTGAATATTTATCTAGTTAAAAAAAGTCGTTAATTTCTTCATAATAGTTGGAACAAAAATCTCCATACGGTATCAAGCCAAATTTCTAAAAAGAAGGGAAATATGCTCTTAAGCTAATGGTTAAATCTCGAAAAAATGTTAAAATGCTAAAAGTTTTTAAAAGAAAGATTTTAATGTCTGCTATTTTAGATTAATTCTGCAAATTGGTTTTGTCTGCAAAAACATAAAACAGAGAGATAAAGAGAATCACAACTAATTGAATAAAATGGAGGATTGAAATGGAGAATGTGTCAAAGAGATAACAATCCAACCAAAGAGCAGAAAATGGTGCGTCTAAACACGGCTAAGGACTCATAAGTGCACTAATATGTTATAATATGCTACTAAGGACTAAAAGAGTGATGTGCAGTGTAAACAAATTTCTTGTCTAGATTGAGATTGATATTTAATGCATATATTCAAACTTAATCAATAAAAGATCACTGATAATAATTGAACAATGCCTGTGCGGGCGTATGACATTTGCGCCGAATTTTAAAATTTTCATTCTTTCATTTGCGCCGATTTCATTTTTTCATTTGCGCCGATTTTATATTTGCTCCTAATTGGATTTACAGGTAAGTTAATACTTGTACATGTACTATACCGTGCAGGTATATTGGTAAAATCTGTCTATAAACAAAGGTTTTAGTTAATTTTGATTCATATTGTTCTGAACTTTGCTGTAATTGATGGACATATTGCACACTGCAACGAGCCGAGGAGTCAATTTTTTTAACCATCGACGGCCATACACATAAGTACGTTAATAGCAAGACAAAGAAAAGATGGATTTCGTTATTGACAATTACAACAAATATAGAAGAGACGAAATCACAAGAAAGGAATATATTAGATATGTTGCCTATAAATACTCAGCAAGAACAAATTTATGATTTTAATTGATAATCGATTTATCGGGCTGCATTTGCGTCTTTTGGACAAGTATTGTCTTAGTTTCACCAGCAACCGGAAGTTGACTTGATAAGTTTGGGTCAAGGTCAAACTTATCAACGTCGGTTCAAACATTATGACGTCGCTGATATGTCCGGGTCAAAGTTATTAAGGCCAGGTCAACGTATTTGACGTCACAAAGCCGTGCTATGGAGTTTTATTAAGAGCTGAGCAGATTGATATAGACAGTTGGACGACCGATAAATATCATTTTCATCTATTTGTATATATGATAATTCTATTCTACTATTATTATAGTGCAGTGCAAGTGCATGGTGGACACTCTTCTGTAAAAAAAATCAAAGCCTTAAAGGCTGTAAAAGCAATTGCTGCCATGTTAATGTTTTGGGACACTTTTATTTTTCATCTACATATATAAGAATTAAACCTGACAGGACATGGTTGTCTAGTGAAAAGCAAGAAGGTTTTGACTTTATATCAATAAAAGACTTAAGCAGAAAATCATTTTTAATATGTTTTATATTTCACAAGGAGACAACAAGTTTACCAGGCTAAAGTTGGGGGTAATTATGGATTATCCCCTGGTAGTGTTTGTAACTGGGCAATAATTACTTTTATTTATTTAATTTTAACAATTTTCATAATTAATTTAAATTAACCATTCATTTAAAACATTTCACCTTTCGAGACGCTAATGTTGAAAAATGGGACAGAAATAAAATAACTTACAAGACATAAACATGTAAAAAATAAATATATATTTCAGCTTACTAAAAATATTTTCATAGTGTTACTTTGACATCATTTCTACTAAGTCCCACACATAATTGTTCATTTGATATGTGTCATCCTCATGCGGTACGAGAAGTTTTCATGTCGCTAAATAGTCTTCTTGTCGCTTAATTTATTCTTCTTGACCGTTCTTGACGCTACTTGTCGCTAAAAGTTCTTTTGTCGTTATTAGTGAGACCGCTATTTTTAGATTACAGGTGGTCATTTACACTACACGTATAACCTGTGTAGTGATTTTTATTTTACGATAAATTTATGAATGAACGATAATTTTATGAATGAACAAGAGCACCTGACCTCTTTCTGAAACACCAATTAAACATATAAAATCGTATTTATTAAGATATAATTCAGTCAAATTTTCACCACTAAATCAACAACTGAAATGATTCCATATTTTGTTGAAACATCGTACAACCGGAGAACAGAAATCGCAGGTATGAAAATGCACTTTTTTCACTGGTGTTGAAAACCCAACACTAATTTGACTAGAATTTATGAATGACGGAAATTTAAGCGATAACAATACATCGGAGTGACCTCAAGGTCATCCTCTGTAAAAATCGGCGCAAATAAAATGCAGATCGGCGCAAATGCAAAACGCCGGCCTGTGCCGGTTTTCGTTAATTTTTCCGAAAATCAATGAACTATAAGACACGTGTCAAATTACATAACTGATAACACTATTACCTTAAAAAATGAAAAAAAAATTATTTAGAGAGGAAAATTACCCAGACATTTAGATATATTTACCATAAAAATATGTTTTTAAATTTTTTAAAAATCATTTAATATGCATCGGTTTATGATTTAATGAAAACATATAGAAAATTGTTAAGCTGGTTTTTTTCAGGAAGGAAAATAATGTTTGCATCGAGAAAAATAGCCCCTCCCCTATAAGTGATCATTAATTTACCTAAGTGGGAGCTTACATTTTGGAATCAATCGCGAGGCCTGACTGCCATAAACAACAGATTATGAACAGCAAACAGTGGATACACCAATTCATTGATATGTATGAAACACAACGACGGACACAAAATGATTGCACTGAATAATTTCAACTACCTTTGAGATAGATTTTTCAAATCTCCTTATCAAATTAGACATGCATTTAAAAAAAATCTTGGGATATCTATTACCGTTAGGTTTCAAATTGGAATTAAAAATTGCATTTTCCTAAAGAGTTTTAGGTAAAACCCCGTGAATCTCACCTCCTAGAAATTTGAAGTGTCAGCTAAGATGTTTGAAAATATGTATGAATTTTCTTACATACTTGAAATTGGAAAGGAATATAAACACATTCAGTATGTTTACTGTACAAACAAACAACAGACACCAATTGTGTCTTATATTGATGAAGTCATTTTTACTGAGAGCAAAATTTTATTAATTGATTATTCAGTGGTTGTTTAAACGTCCATTGGCAAACATTTCATGCATATTCAGGACGAAAAGTCGTTTCAGAAGTATATAACGAAGTATTTGGTATTACAAATGTTTAAATTTTCTAATTATTTAGTAAATGTCATTTTCTTAGGTAGTTCTAATTAATTTGTACGAATCAAATTTTTCTGACAAAATAATATCTTTTGCTCTCAATTAACACATACGATTCTGATAACAATGGATAATATAAGGAACTTTGTAACTTAAAAAAAGAAATTATGATTGTTTAATCAGGTGTTATGTCAGTTCGCTTGTGTCAGTCGGATGACTGATTTTCGGCAATATCAAGGAAAAACCGACACGTTCTAAAGATTGTTCAACTACTCATTTATTGGTGAAATTATAACCTAATATGTCCTGTTGATAAGTATATATGTACAGAACTACAAAAATTTGCAGTGAATGTTAACATAAAAGAATCAAATAATTTCTGCTATGCTTGTAGTGAAAACGAAAACAGCTTACAATATTTTTTTTTTAGATATATACATATATAATCGTTTATAAAATGTATCCGTCAAAGTGAAAAAATATATAACATGTAAAAATACATAGATCATTCATTTATTGCAATCAATTATATCAAACATGTTAGTTAAAATAATATCTAGAACCAGTCACTCTCTGTAGATATAATGCGTCGGACATTGTATGCATAAAAATAAAATCTCGAATTTTAACTGTATGAAATAAAATTAGTAAGAGTTTTCGCGGAACACAATGTCTCGCCTTCGTTTGCTGTAAACTTGAACTCTCAGGGTGAGGCTGAACAACATCAAGACACTATATTTTGATTGTTATGAGCTTCTGTCCAAGTTCACAAATATTCCGGTGCCTATAAAATAGCCGACTTTCATTAAGTTATTTGAATCTGAGCTGGCAAAATAGCATGTTATCTATTATAGTGGTATCGGCAAAACAGCTACAAGTATTGCCTTTAATGAAAATGCTTATCAATTTTAAATACTATTCTAAATAAAATAGCTTTGAGAATCGTGTAAAAAGCGTTCGTTGTTCAGTCGTCAATGAATCATTCAACGTGCGTGTATCGTGCGTGCGTGTATCGTGTATTTATCATTCATCGTGCATCGTGCGTGTATCGTGTATTTATCATTCATCGTGCATCGTGCGTGTATCGTGCGTTCATCATTCATCATTCATTTTGCGTTAATCCTCCGTGTAACGCTCATCGCTCATCGTGCGTGTATCGTGTATCGTGCGTGTACCGTGCGTGTATCGTGCATTCACCGTGCGTGTATCGTGCGTGCGTGTATCGTGCGTGTGGTCAGTTTGAATTTTAGAAGGTCTGTAACATGAAACACTGTACCGATTTTCCAACAGAAAATTATGCTTTGAATTCAAAGCACAAATCGTTTTGCTATATCGAATCATCACTTCAGTGGTTGTAAAACCCTTTAGAAACCAAAACTACAGAAATAGACATGAACTTTCATGTCCGGCATGTTCATATCATAAATAAAATGTTACGACCAGCTAAAACTAGGTGCACATTTCCGTTTATTGTTTTACACCTCTAACTAAATTCCAGTGTAATCTTCAAAAGGGAGGAAAATCAGTCAGAAATATAAAAAAGCAATTAGTGGGGAAATCAGAAAATTGTAAAAAATCGTACCACTCACTGGAAATAATAAGTGTTTGAAGTAAGTCCTACAAACTGAATACCTGTACATATTCATGAAACTGATCTAAGACTGAAAAAAAATATAAAAAGTAGCGTAATGCTCTTTATCACATTCTCGGTTAAGGAACGCTTTGGTTAATTTACATTATAACCTTATAATTTTATAGGTATGTCCTTGGACAAATTAAAGAGACTTTTATTATAATTTGCTTTTAAAGACCTCTTTGAAACCATGACAGTGACCCTAACAGAATGTACATAACTACATGTCACTGTGTCTTAATAAATTACAGTGAAAGTTAACTAAACCGTCACACAAAGGGACATCAATAAGCACCATATATAACAGAGTGTAAATTATTGAAAACTCTTGATGAGAAACACAATTTTGATAGTTTTAGGAGAAACAAACGCAGACATTGGGTCCTCCTTATGAAAATTGCAGGATCCACCACTGCTCTTATCCAAAATAATTCTGTCTTTCTTCATCTGCTCTACGATAGCTACATTTGCTAGTAAGAGAGATCGAAAATGGGAGATACATAAATATTGAGGTTATGAAATTAATACTCTTCTGGTGTAAAATATAAATTGTAGACGGTCACTTTACATATTTCTCCGTGTAAATGTATCCATATTGGTGCATTCATTAAAGATTTGATTTTTGTACATGTAATAATTTCACTAACCGCAATAACGTCAATATAAAAATGGTAACCCGCTAACACCACATTTAAAACCAAGTTCAAGCAACAATAAAACTTACACTCTGCATTGGAATATTGGAGGCAAATAGAAAGGTTTCAAAATCGTTATACTAATAAATATCAATAAAACTTATCTTAAAAAGATAGACGATAAAAATAAAAATAAAATGTCTTTGATTATATAGCATAGAAATCTTTACTGACAATTTTCTTAAAAATCATTACTAAAAAATAAAAATGAACACATTTTTCATGATCACAATCGAAAGCGTTGTTGAATATTTAGTTGAAATTAAATAATAACTTAGCACTTTTATTTATCAACAGTGCATGCGCAGCATACGTTATTTCAACAATCATTTTTAAACCGAAAAGAATAGACTACAAGACGTAACGTTACTGTAGGATAACTTTTGGTTTATTTGTTTTCATGATCTCAGACGGTAAAGAGCATTGAGTTCAAAACATATTTCGGGGCGTTTTATAGCTGACTATGCGGTATGGGCTTTGCTCATTGTTGAAGTCCGTACGGTGATTTAAAGTTGTTAATTTCTACGTCATTTTGGTCTCTTATGGAGAGTTTTCTCATTGTAAATCATACCACATCTTCTTTTTTATATCTGCCTTAGTTAACTTTTCCCTTTTTAAAAGGACATCGCATTAAGTGAAAAGATGTCTGTAAAATGGGAAATTTTCTGAACACAGAATAAAGAGAAAACGAGGAAAGATTGCATGGTCTATACTCAAGAGTCAAAGTAACGTTTCTTAGTAGGGGGATAGATCTTCCTGCGAACTGTTATGCTGCAAACTGGCACCTTAAAATACCCTACTGTGAGTGTCGAATTACATGCATTACAAAAAAGGGTACATATATCTCAATAATGTTGTATCGTCCTGAATATTCATGTAATATTTGCCGTGGATGTTTTACAGGTAGCAAATTATCACGATAATGATGAATTTCATCTATAGTGCAATTAGTACGTCCTATATCAAGGTCACTGATAAACATGATACATACATTAGTGTCAAGCAATCAATTTTAATAATATTTTCATATTGTACTGGTTAAAAGATAACAATGAAAAGGGGGAAAAACAATTAAGCAACAACAAACAAACATAAAACAAATGGAAAAACAAACAATACAATTGTAAAAGAGTAGAAAACCAAAGCCCAAAAAATAAAATGCACTACTAAAAAAAAAGATTCAGTTGTATGAACCCATACATTTTTGACATGTTAAGACGAAAAATTGCAACGTAGTACGTTTCATGAAATTATTTATAGGGTAAACTTTTTTATATAACTTTAGAGCAAGGAATCATCTGTGGTATTTTTCATGTTTTGTTTCTTAAACCTTAATAGCTAATTTTCATATGTCTTGTAGAGTAAAACTTTGGTTGACTTGCTTGCTTTGGTTGTAAATGTATAAACGGGTACACATATTTGTAATTAAGATTAACATCTTGAAACATTTTGTATAGGCATAATAAACCTGTATATATTATATTTGAATTTGATTGGAATTTATTTAAATAACTATTGTATAATATACAAACAAAGCATGCAACTTAACGAAAGTCTTGCCCTACATGCAGTAGGAAAATAGCTGTAAAGGTCTTACTTTCTTATCATATTAAAATACATATAACTTACCAAAGGAAAATAAAGTATGATTATATTTCTATCACGTTCATTGTTTTATCCATTAAATTAAACATTTCACCTATCAACCAATAAAATGAAATAAGTAAGACATGTTTGTAGTGGCGAGTATTTGAGAGATCGATCTGCTGTGCGCCATATGGTCGGGGTATATAATGTTATTTCACCAATATGCAAACACCTGCCGCCACGCACATGCATCGGGATTTTGTTTTACTGGAGCCTTGAGTTTATGTAATCAAATGAAAATCCATATATTGATAGTAAAATTATTATTCAAATCACATTTATTGCATGTTTGACTTAATCATTTAAGACGCAGCATATGCATGTATGATAGGTATTGATACATGTTCAACCCACGTGTGGCTACTAACCGAACTAAATATTTAATCCAATAAACGTCATAAAAAAGGTGCAAGTATTGCAAGATGTGCATTTTATTTTAATAAATGTTTGATTATTAAGAATTAGTGTAGAAAAAACAAACCAATGTTGGAGTCGATACGATTGCTCCTGATTTTTTTTTAAATTAAAACAAAACAACATTATTTTATTGAAGTTATTTTTACGTGGAATTTTACTCTGATTAAAACTAAACTCTACATAATCTAATCATGTCATTTGAAAATATGAATAATGAGGTGTGGTATGATTGCCAAAAAAGATCCTACTTGCTATCAAAGACTTTCCGCCAGAATATTTATTGTCTTTGAAATGTACGTTCAATAATTTAGTAGCCTACAAATTATTACAAGCAATTTTTTAAATCAACACCAGTTTGGTTCACTATACAGTCAAGATTGCATATGAAAGGTAACGTCAAAATAACGTTAGGGCCAAAAGTAATTTATTTCTTTGAAATGAACGTTCAATTATTAGTAGCCTACAAATTATAATATGCATTTTCGAATAACCTGTTTGGTCATATAACAGTCAAGATGCATATTTAAAGTTGTCAAAACGCCAAACCCCTTCCCCCACCACACTCCCATACCCCGATTTAATTTCTTACACATCTGATTATTCATTGAGTGACTCGGATGAACATCGTTGTTTACATTAGAAATTAACGTATTGAAAAGAACTTGTTTTATGTGCAAGATATAAATATAAATGAGTAAAAACTATAAATATATGAAGAAGAAAGAAAGTAAAAGAAAGAGAAAAGTGAAATTGAAAAGGAAAGAATGAAACAAAACACACAACGGACAACGAAAAAAGTAAAAAAGAAAAACAAAAAGAATGAAATAGAAAAAAAAGAAAAAAAAAAAGAAATGAAAAAGAAGAAAAAAAAGAATGAAATAAGAAAAAAAAAGAGTGAAAGAGAACACAAATGAATGGTAATGAGAGAACAATAAAAGGAAAGATGAAAAATTGAGAGAAAAACAAAATAGAAAGTAGAAATTCGAAGGGAGAGAGAAATTAAATTAAGAAATTACACATAAATATAACTTACATATATGCTGTAACTTTAGATTATAAATTGTGTATTGATAGTAAAATCCTCATATCCCATACAACATGTTACCATGCCGTACACCAGGTACAGTGTAACATTTTATTATCAATATAAACGATCAGTTGTTTAAACTTTTACATTATAATGCACGTGCACATTGCTGGGTTTCTACAGCACTATATTATAAAGGTACAATTTTCTAAAGATTTTGGCTCAGATAACTTATGACGAACTAAATATCCTGAAGTTAAGAATATCAAGAAGACGTGAACTACGTGGTCGTGAGCTGATATGTAATATCACAATATACAGTAAACGTAATTTCGTGGTCTCCAGAAGACTTGGCTTTGAAAATGTTAAGAAGTCGTTCTCGTTGCCTCGGATTGACATGAGAATAAGAAAACTTTACGGTTCTCGGAATGACGTGAGAATATTGAGGAAAGGAAATAAAGTGCACTCGGAACATTGTAGACCGATAACGAAACACAAAAAATATACAGATCCTTATTTGAAAATAAAAGGAAATGGTACTTGTCGTGGTCTTTGAGCGTACATATCTGAGTCTCGGGAACACCAAATTGTCAAAGAAAAAAATACTATCACTTTTATAAAGTAAAATCAGCTAAGTATATATAGATACATGTATATACTACTCCATTTCTAGATGGTCAGTTATCCAAGGTCAAATGTTGTATTGTTTCAACACTACCAACGATACATAATACAAATGCAGATTTCCCATTCACATTACAAAAGAGTCTTAGAAAATTAAATTTCAGACGCTGCACATTTTTTTTCTAAAGACAGGAATGCATTTAACAGTGCACTCGTTTTAACTAATAGCTTCTCATTATGTAATTAAACAAAATGATACATTCTCTTCTTAACAAATGTTGGTATAACCACAATTAAAAATAAAGGTGTGTTTTCAGAAGTTTTGATGGGAACATATGTTTATAACATTACAAAGAGGTTTTGTTGTAGAATAGAATACCACAACACAAAGTCAATGAGTATAATTTAGTTTGTTAACACGAATAAAAAAACTTTCTTTTTGAATTGTTTTTGTATTAGGCTTAATGTTGATATGCAACAATTGAAGAGCTGCCTTTTAAAACTATAAACACAAAGGAGGTGTTGTGGCTTTTCTACAAGATGATGTAACTTAAATATCTCTTCCTTTAAAACAATCAAGCCTTGAAACAGAAAGTCAAGGGAGCATTCTAAACAATGATTCACTCATTAGTGGAGGTTTCTGTATGAATGTACACAAAAGTACAGTATCTACATGAGTAAGAGAATTCATAACCATTAGACAAATAAATAAAATTGAGAATGGAAATGGGGAATGTGTCAAAGAGACAACAACCCGACCAAATAAAAAACAACAGCAGAGGGTCACCAACAGGTCTTCAATGTAGCGAGAAATTCCCGCGACCGGAGGCGTCCTTCAGCTGGCCCCTAAACAAATATATACTAGTCCAGTGATAAAGACGATTTAGGTTTCTATGTTAAAAAGTAAAGGGAAATTACTCTTATTATTGAATTTGACATCTTTTCTAGACAATAGTTACGATCTAACCCCTCCTCTTCATGTATTTAGGAGGGGACTGGTTTGTAACCCTTGGCTTGCGAAGATGTGAATTTGATAAAATTAATACAACACTTAATTAGAAAGCAAACATTCGCTTTATGATGGAAATAATAATGGTTAGACCAATCCTTGACCAGTTTTGATAGACTACTCTACATTGTTTCATCTTCATACACTTTCCAAACAGCATTCGACATTAAGAGGAAAGAGGAAACACAGGTCAACACGGGGTCAAAATAATGAGTTTTCCTTTTGTTTAAAACCTAGCATCGGTTAAGAGTGCATGGGATACCAGCTGGACGTTTAACAGCATTATCATAAATTATATCTTAAACAGTTCTAGACAACGCAGAAAAGACTGAGCAAGACGAAACCCACCAACGACTTAAGGTAACAGGTACGTAAATAGCTTGTCCTGCGATTTTTAAAAGAAATTGTATGCACGTAGAACTTATTGAAAGATAATGAAAAATCGAAAAATTTAAGTTGGTCACCGATCTAATTTTCGAGTTCCAGGCATTTGAAAATGGTAATGAAACAACATAAAGTACATAGACATAACGTCAAATTTGAACCAAAAATAAGAAATTTCAAGCTTTATTTATTCTGCAGTTTAAACCAATCCTACGATTTTTCTATAAAAATGAAACGTTTTTAAGGTATTATTTTCCTTTCTTTTGATATATAATTTTCATGGGGTTACCGAACTACTTTTTCATATATCAGCCGTTGAAAGAGTGTTGTTGACGGGAAAAGAGAGAAAAATCATGACGTCGCCGAAAGGATTACGCAACGTCAAGGCTATTTCAGCAAAATTGTAAAGACAACTACTGTCTCATTTTAATTTGTTTGGCTATTCAAATGCGCTGTAGAGCATATTATCCTGGAAAAAGGATTGATTACCTATTATTGTTTTTTCAGTGATTATACGAGGTCCTAAGTATTTATCACATATTTCTGGAAAGATTAAAAACACAATGTTTAAGAACATATGTTTATAAACTTATTGAACAGAAACAATAAAATATCTATCATTAAAATAGATTCTCCGAATGAAGATATACATTTAATGTTCACATATTCGACCACAATATTGCTGCTTCACAATATTGGAGGCGAAATATACCGCGCAACGGGAAATTGAAACTTATAAGCCGAAAACATACTGACAATGTCTTGTGAAAAAAACGAAAAACGACCAAAGGACAAACAATGGTAAATAAATGGGGAAATGTGTCTATGGGACACAGATGCGCCCGCTTGCATATGATGTTATAAAGTGATATTACTAAAAAAAACTTTAAAAGTGAAGCCACCAAAATTTAAACTTAGATCTGTGATTTTTTTTTTTTTTTTTGGTAATCAGCATTGTGTATAAGTCTTCTAACATTTGGCTGAGGCAAACTAAAGTTAGAGAACGGAAACCAGTTCTGGACGGTACGACGGACGGACAGACGGACAAGTGTTAAAAGTAATGCCCCCTCTCCTACGACGTGTGAATAAAAAATCACCACATTTAACTTTTAATCCTCCGATAGTTGCAGGAGGTCATGCATATAAAATATATAAAATTATGGTTCAATGACACGAGAACACAACATAAACATGAACACATACTTCGATCCAAATAGTACCGGTCATTTGCAAACTTAAGTAGTGTGTTTAATATGACATGAAAGGAGAGGTGGGATAAATGCTAATTGTAGGCAAAAGACCAACAAAAAAAATATTTCAAAGTTTCTTGCATATTATCCCTACTTTTTTCTCCATCGTTGGTTTTGTTCCGTTATTATAGTGCGGACAGTGCATAGATGTGAATATCTAAAAACAAATGTATATAAATTTCAACTGATTTATCTTTTTGTTATTCGGCTTCAACGCGGTTGACAATGTTTTTTCGGGATACCAATCTGCTCTATCCCCCACTCAGCTATGTGTTGATATAAATTGTTCAACATAGACTTTGAACACTCTTTACATGACGTTCAGATAAATGTATCCAGTCTAGATTTTGTGAGCTGTAGTGATCAAGCTTACAATGTACTGAATAGAAAAGCTGCGTGTGATTTTGAAGAACCGTCTTCGAGGGATTTTAACGTATGTATTAGATGTTGCAGAGATTGGAAATCGCCAACAGCTTTAGGACCATGTAATTTACGCCAACAATATTCCTGTTAGTAGTTTTGCGAAAATTGAGAAGAAATACGTAAAGCAAAAATAAAAACTCTAATTCTATTTTTATAGCAGCATTTGCACATGTATAAAGATATAAACAGTATCAACTGAAATCGAAATAACTGTAATTCCGAAAATTTGCTCAATTTGAAATGAATTGATTGATGCAGGCAGACATTTCTATATCTTCAGTATGATATATATATACTTTGCTAATTATTTTATTTATGGCGGTAAAGCCGTAATTTTCAATCATCGGATCTATATTTTTCCCTGCCGCTTTTTCATGCTGGGAGCTTGTAATTCAAAATGTTCCATTCAATTCAAATTGACGGAAAAGCAACGTGTATTCATTTCTTTTAAATTTTCGTTTATTTTGAAAGACAGTTTTACCTTGGAGTTCCCGATTGTTCATGCGGAAGGCCCCATCACAATAGTAGTCATTAAGATTCTCGTTCAAGTTTATTGTCACTTCCTCTTTGCTTACCCGTCTGAAGTAATTTCCGACATTATATTTTACAAATTTCATGTCACACAGAAAGCAATTAAATTAATAAAACTCTTTTGCTTTTTAATATTTTTTTTACTATAAATTATTTGTTTTAAAATAGCATTAGAGCTAGAGGCGTTCATTTACGTACCTCTCACCTTAAGGTGGTACCTAGCACTACAGGGAGATAACTCTGTAAAATCAGCTAAACGTTTTAATTACGTTATGTTGTTAACGGAATATTAAGCTTCTAAATGATCAAAATTAGTATTTGTCAAACTGCTATATAACCAGTGTAATTTTTCTGAAAAAACGGTTGGTTCAAATTTTTTGAAATTTTTATATTTTTGTCAAAGGGACAAAGTATATACTTTGTCAAAATTTTATGAAATTTAAACGAGCCAAATTGATTTTAGTAAAAGTGTTGAGTACCACCTTAAGTTCATTTCAGGTGCTCCGGAAGGGTAAGCAGACTCATTGATTTCTATACGAACTTTATGCACACACTTACATGATTTATCTATATGAGAATTGCAATCACATTTCTTTTTGTTATATTGTTATACTTATGTGTGTGTTGCTGAATGTTTCTGTGTAGTGTTTATTGGACTTTTTCATTTCGTCATTTTTTTTCTTATTGTCTATATTGTATTGTCTGTTTAAACATTTTCTTTAACATATATTTTTGAATTCCTCCTTTGCCGTCCTCACTTTATATACTTTCTTAAGGAGTATATTTTAATCGAAGATACAAACTATACTTTTCAAAACTTGAAAGATTGTAGTAGAATTGGAAAAAGAAAAGCAGTGTGCAATTACCATGCAATTGAGGGTGTTTAAAATCTATCCAAAACCAATATATTTGTTATATTTTTGTTAAATTTTAGAGGGTATTAGAATAGAAATAGTGCAATTAACATGCCATTGAGGGTGTCTAGAATCTATCATAAACCCATGTATATGTGATAAAGAGTTGTCCATCATTACGTTAACGAGTCAATAATCAGACAAAACACAACAAACCCCCACGATATCTCGCGTTATCTCACGTTATTTCTCCATTCGTGAAGCATGGTTACAGTTAATGATCATTTTCACAGATATTATATCTTTGAACCGTATTATATGTTTGTTTATGAAGGTAGCGGTATTTGCATCAGCGTTGGAAATGTCTGTGATGTTTTCTGGCTAACTCGCAGTGTAATTTTGAAACCTTTCCGATAATTTTTCATAAAAAGCAAAAATTTTAAACGATAATGATAACAAAAATCAAAATACTGTCTTTCTAAATACATTATCGTTTATGATGTCTTATCATTGTTATCAAGGAAAGTTTGGTTAAGTAATTTGATAACGAAATTCAAGATTTGTTTTTAGAATTATATCAGTAGAAATATTTCATAATCGTAAAGATAAGAGCGGGCGCGTGCCGCAGCAGTAGGATCCCATCACTTAAATATACAATGTACCTAGCGGTCAAATTATAAACAGATAAAGAATTTATCTTTCCTAAATCGTTATTTACCTTTCAGTAATACTAACTGGCCTAATACTATAAAAACATAAGGGAACAGTCTTACAACTAAGCCCGAGAAATCACATCAAAATGATGTTGGGCTTATCATCTGCACCACTTAGAAAAACACCATAATTTCAAATTAAACTGTCACTCCAATTAAAATTTGTTAGATGACAGGAAGCACATGTTATTTTATCCTGATCCACAAGTGGTAATTGTTGCATACTAGTAAATGGATTAAAAGTAAAAATACACGACACTGCCTCCCCCTTTTTTGAGAGGTTTTTATATAAAAATGACCCCCTTTTTATAACATACTATATAAAAATGCAATTACGTTTGATAACTATATATTGATTTGGGGTATGTATGGTCTTCATTTCATAAAAGAATATGCTATTCAGAATCTTAAAAATATAATATACTAAATTAAACTAATATATGAATTAATATGTTCACCTTCAGAATAAGTTCCAAATGTCCCCCCCCCTTTTTTCATGGGAAAAATTTGGTTCATTATTTAGGGAATCACTGATGACTAGAGTGGCCCCCTATTGGGTCAGTCGGAGCCCCCCCCCCCCTCCCCACCCCCCCATTTTACAAAAAGTTCTGGATCTGCTCCTGACTATAGGTGCTGAACGTTATGTTACATGTATATTAAAATTGATACATTTTTTAGGCCAGAATGGCACACCCCTACCATAAAAATATTGAGGTATCATTTAGTATCAATGGGATCTATTATATAAATCCCCTAGATGAGAAAAGACCTAATTGTTCTTCTTATATTCTTTTTTTTTCTTCTTAACATCTTTTGACAATCTATCAATACATGCAATAAGAGGGTGTGGCTGAGCTCTCATAGTATTTTAGTAACAACAAATTAATGTATATGTAATGAAATTAATTAAGCTGTTTAAATTTACTGAAATTTACCATATTAAAGATTCAAAGCTTAAATATAACATATAAAACTATGAAAAATAATACATTATTCAAAACTCGTGCTTCTTCTTTTTAATATCTGATGAGGTAATGTGTAGATGTAAAACTAAATCAGAATATTTACTTTTTACTTTGTAATTTCTTTACTTGAGGGTTTATCAAAAATTTACACACTCAGTTTTTGTTTTAAACATCTGTTTTATGTAATATCATCTGTCCCCTAATCAGTAGTGGATGACATATTTATACCTCTACTTAACCATTTTATAAATAATTGAGAAAAGATATGCAATTTTCACTCTGAAGGGCTTAGTTGGAAGACTGGGAACACCCAATAAATTACCGGCGGGAAAGTAACGGTTTGTTATATTGGTTTTGATTTTTTCGAACAGATGGACACATATATCTTTTTTTAACTGCAAACAAATAAAAACAGAAATGTTACTATTAAATGGAAACAAAATTTCAATCTTAAGGTACCATAATTTAAAGGCGTGTGTACCTCAAAAAGATTAATTAGATAGTTTTATACAAAAGAATATTCTGTGGCCAATATTGTAAATGATCATTTCTTTGAAATAAAGAAAAAAGTAAAGTTTCCAGGACGATGTCAGTTTCTCTTCGCCAAAACAAAACTTGTTCGTAATAGTTTGTAGCTCTCTATCTACCAGTATTCAAATATGAGATAATGGGTCAAATATGAAAATGGGGTCAAATATTCATTTGTTGGATTTGTTGAATGTGTTAAAGAGACAACAATCCGACCGCAGACAAAAGGCCACCAATGGATCTTCAATACAGAGAGAAAACACCAAACCCGACGGCGGCCTCCGCTGATAAAAATGTTTACTGGATGCAGTTAAAATGGATTTCACACTTTGTTTCAAAACATAATATAAATTAACCAAAATTGTTTTAAAGAAATCACTGTGACTTTGTGAGATGTAAAACAGCAATAAAAGCGCTAAACCTTTGCTTATTGTGTGTGGTTTATTTTTTTGCTGTGCAAATGCTGATGTTGTGTCATGGATGGATACCACATATCTGTTGTGTCATGGATGGATACCCCATATCTGTTGTGTCATGGATGGATACCCCATATCTGTTGTGTCATGGATGGATACCACATATCTGTTGTGTCATGGATGGATACCCCATATCTGTTGTGTCATGGATGGATACCCCATATCTGTTGTGTCATGGATGGATACCCCATATCTGTTGTGTCATGGATGGATACCCCATATCTGTTGTGTCATGGATGGATACCCCATATCTGTTGTGTCATGGATGGATACCCCCATATCTGTTGTGTCATGGATGGATACCCCATATCTGTTGTGTCATGGATGGATACCCCATATCTGTTGTGTCATGGATGGATACCCCATATCTGTTGTGTCATGGATGGATACCCCATATCTGTTGTGTCATGGATGGATACCCCATATCTGTTGTGTCATGGATGGATACCCCCATATCTGTTGTGTCATGGATGGATACCCCATATCTGTTGTGTCATGGATGGATACCCCATATCTGTTGTGTCATGGATGGATACCCCATATCTGTTGTGTCATGGATGGATACCCCCATATCTGTTGTGTCATGGATGGATACCCCATATCTGTTGTGTCATGGATGGATACCCCATATCTGTTGTGTCATGGATGGATACCCCATATCTGTTGTGTCATGGATGGATACCCCATATCTGTTGTGTCATGGATGGATACCCCCATATCTGTTGTGTCATGGATGGATACCCCATATCTGTTGTGTCATGGATGGATACCCCATATCTGTTGTGTCATGGATGGATACCCCATATCTGTTGTGTCATGGATGGATACCCCATATCTGTTGTGTCATGGATGGATACCCCATATCTGTTGTGTCATGGATGGATACCCCATATCTGTTGTGTCATGGATGGATACCCCATATCTGTTGTTTGTCCATTATACAAAACTTACAAATACCAGAGGCTCCTGACATGTAATTGGGACAAGCACAAGAAATGGTGTGGGGTTAACCATGTTTTGTGAGATCACAACCCCCCCCCCCCCCATTCCAATAGTCAATGTAGAACAAACAAACACACATCAATACGCACAGTAAAACTCACTTTAAAGAAGTATAAAATCGGAACGGTGAAAAAATACTATGGAATAAGTATCGAAACTTCTAAGGTAACATGCATAAAATAACACATTGCTGACTCAACTCCTATCACAAACGGTCCGATACTAAATAAATACAATTTATCATATGAACACCCACTGTCTTAAGCCTCTCAGATAATCGTTAAATTATTGCATGCAATTAATAAGATATGAATATAGATTGGTTGGCGTTTATATAAGTAATCCTCCACTATTAATACTGTCAGTTATAATTTGAATTAGAACCACATTTAATAAGGATACACATTTGTATTACGTTATTTATTCCATTAGATAAGTTATTTGTTGGTCTCTATATTACCTAATAGCAGTAATCTGATCAGCAGTAATGCTAATAGTATATATGTACTGGAGATAAACTAGAGCAATTAGAGATAGAAATATATTTGGAAATATGTTACTCTTCGAATTCTTTTTCGTCAATAATTGATGGTCTCCAGCTACTTATAATTGTTTCTCATGGGATTTTCTCGTAGATAATTGAATACTTGCAACTTGCTACTTATTTGACTTCGATACTTGTTCCTCATCGGGCTTTTTCGCCAATAATTGGTGACCCACTAGTTTCTTTAAACTTGTTACTCGTTGAACGTTTTAGTCGATAATTGGTGACCGCTAGATACTTAGAACTTGTTACTCATCGGCCTTTTTCGTCAATAATTGGTAACCCCTAGTTACTTAGAACTTGTTACTCATCGGCCTTTTTCGTCAATACTTGGTAACCCCTAGTGACTAAAAACTTGTTACTAATCGGACTTTTTAGTCGATTATTGGTAACCCCTAGTTACTAAGAACTTGTTACTAATCGGACTTTTTAGTCGATTATTGGTGACCATAGTCACTAAGAACTTGTTACTCGTCGATCTTTTTCGTCGATAACTGATGAACCCCCAGCTACATGGGATCATACGAATTTAAAGTGATTAGATTAATATCTAAATAAACTGGCAAACACTGCCACGTTTGCGGGTACTGGTACGTCATTCATTAAGAACTGCGTCAGTAGTTGTACGTGTCATATCTTAAATGTTTTTATTTATTTTGGAGAATGTTGTGTCGATGGCTGATCTTTGATAGCCTTTGTTCAATCGATCCAAATCGAATAAAAATCGTGGCAATTAAGAGTTAGTACATGTATACTGTATAGATATCTTTCTACACGTACATGTATCTATAACGTGGAATATGTTATTTAATTAAGTTCAAAATTAAAATACTCGAGTTCTTTTTATTGCACTCTTTTCACTCTTTTTTTACATTCCCTGTTTTATTTTTTTTATTTTTTTTATTTCTTTTTATAGATAAACATATTTTAACATATTATGGTCACTGTGACCACATGTATTTACAGTAGTGTTACTTTTAGAAAACCAATCTTTATTTGACCTGAAGTTAACTTTACATTCAGGCGACCATCACTGGTAAGTAATATCAAAGCAAAATGTATAGTTCTTATTCGTAATTTTGGAAGCAAATAAATATTACAATTGGAATTCTTTTGATGTCCAGAAGTGGTTTTACAAGTTGCAAGTACACACGTACTAGAATTTGATATATTTATAATTTTACATGATATAAAATGTAACAATAAAACTTCACGCTGATATTATGTATGCCACATCCTGATTTCATAATGTTTTTTAAATACGTTTAAATTTTTAAGAGGGTCTGATAGAGGGTTCTCCAATTTTATATTCGTTTTGATTTTGTTAGTCATCTTTCTCCTTTTTTAATATGTTAGCATCCAATTATTTATTTACTTTTTGCAGCTTATTTTTTTATATTCTTTATTTTTTTTTTACCAATTTTCAGTAATAATAGTCTATTTTTGTCTATTCCGTAAACACTCCCACACTCTCATTCTGATACTGTTCTTAATGTTTTGTCAACTTCTGTAAGTAATTATTTTCTGATTTACATGAACAACTTAATATAATTTATGGTAATTGAGCAGCATGCTGTATGAATTTTATTAATTCAAAATCATTATTACATAATAATATCGGATAACATTACCTTGCGCATTAAAATCATAGTTTATTATTAAATAATCATGAAAATAATTGAAAAAGATTTATGCATAATTTCAGGAATTATGTATTAATTCATTAAACATATGTTCATAGACTATAAATTCTACTAAAAGTAACATATTACTTTCAAAAATGAAAATTTATGTTTCTTTTTTTTGATGTATTTCTTTACTATCATACATATAAAATTTCATGGTATGAGCATTTATTTAACATTAAGATGATAAGAAATTGTCAGAATTGATTTCAATGTATGATCTACAATGGTCAAATAAAGACAACCGCATTTTATTGTGAACAGATATATCATGTTAAGGAGGGGTATTTGCGAAAAATACCAGTCGAGAGAATGTTAAATTTCACGAGCCGTAAGGCGAGGAAAATTCATTCTCAAGACAGGTATTTTTCGCAAATACCCCTCAATAACATGATATATCTGTTTAATTACACCGAATGTTAATGTACTAAAACGCATTGATGATCGTGACGTTATAAGCGTCCAGTCGGATAGAGTATTTTTTGGCAAATACCACGACAGAGAGGGTAAAAAAGGCATATCCTTTTAGCAAATACCCCGGCGGCGTTAAAAATGAACGATATTCATTTGATAACAGTAAATTGGTGAAAAATACACTGGCTATTAACCAATCAAAACCCCGGTATCTTACATAATGTGTAATTAATGTTTAAATCGTATGATACAATTGGGAAGTGAAACGGGGATTATCTTGGCCAAAGAGCAGAAAACAAAGAAGCTTAATTTTGAATTGTTGTGTGAAAACAGACATGATTAGTTTTCTTTTTTTCTGGTAATACAATACAATACAATACAATACAAAGTTTTTTATTGTCAATTATGTTGCCCAATAATTTGAGCAGTACAAGTAAGTTCAATTTCATACAAGTGATTACATATTGATTACATTGATTATTTAACAATTAAACAAAGTCAAGTCTTTTTCAACCAAATAAATTCTGCAGAAAAGATATATATATATAGTTTTGCAATATAATATAGATGGACAAACTACCGGTGACTAAACTGTATCTAGAATAATATGATCCATGCAGTTATTAACGACTTTTTTAAGAATAAGTCGTCATATAGATTTGTTTAATTAATACAGGAATATAATTGGTGCTTCTTCCATTTATACAATAAAACAACTTTATCCGACATTTGATAGGATAAAGCAATCGAACCATACTATTTTTTCATGCATGACCAACCATAGCTTAATCTTTAGAATATGCTTGACCTTCGATGTCAAACAATGACCATTTATACAAATAATTATTCAAATTCTAAGTAAAAATAATTCTTCTGTTTGCAATGCTAATACGCTATTAAAACTATAGATTTCTGTGTTTTATAATGCACACAACCAACACTAAACATAATACTAAAGTTGAACGAAGTTTAACGATGTTTAAATCTCGTAAATCCTGAGCGAATAGCATTAACTTTAAAAAAAAAAGAAAGAAGAGAAGGAGACAGTGCGCAAACAGGATAACCGTCTTCTGATATATGCATGTACTACCCCCATACTTATTCTAAACCAAGGCAATTTTATTTGTGATTCAAGGAACAGTATTTACTGTTAAGTAAATGATATAAAAGTAATGGTTCCTTGTTTCATTGTTTAATTGTGTATACATATACTATTGTCTAAAATACGCATTGATATTGACATATCTATATCGAATTGACTGTTTACAAAACTATTAAAATTATTATGAATTGTATATACCAGATATTGATATTAACCTAAGCTTTATTTCGCAAGACCTTTCGGAAGTGTTTGCCTTCAATGTGTGGCAATTCAACATTTTTGCCTCGATCATCACTGACGAGTTTTTTTGTAGATTAAACGCGCGTCTGGCGTACCTGGTACTTTTGATGAGTTACAATGTATCTCACTTAAACATTCCAAATATGGACCAGAGTATCATGTAGCTGACACATAGTGGATCTAGCATTCCATTCGCTTGTAGACTCATATTATATATGTATCATCATCAATTTCCATTTCCCTCTCTTAATGCTATTAACATCAGACAAAGGTTAACCACAAAAATCAAGGATTGTTGTTTTATTCATAGCATGCAAAAGTACACTTGTTGAGTATATAAATATTTTGTTATTATCATTCACATTTAGCTTTAAAAGCTCTTGTCGTTGAACGTACACATAAAAATGTATATGCAGTATGAAATAAAAAGTATATTCACAATATTCTGAACTCCGACAGGAAAATTCACAACGGAAAGTCTTTAATCAATAGCAAAGTCAAAAGCTCAACCACTCCAAACGAATGGATTACAACTGTTATATTGCTGACTTGGTACAGGCATTATCTATGTGATAAATGGTTGATTAAACCTGATGTTTTAGCTAGCTAAATCTTTCACTTGTATGACAGTTGCATCAAATTCAATTATATTGACAACGATCCGTTGAAGTATTGTTGAAAAACATAAATGTTTTGTTGTCTTCATTTACATTTTTCTTTGTTTAAAACAGTTGCTATTGAACTTAAAAGTGAAAAAAAACACTTGCCATAATCAATAAACAATAAATGTAATATGATACGTAGTGTCGTCGTTAATATATTACAATAGAAAGGCAACAGATACCACATTCAAACTAATAAGTTGAAAATAAACTGACAACTTGACTAAAAATGAAAGGACGAACTGACAAACAATAGTATACAAAACATTAAATTGAAAACTAAAGACCGAGCAACACGCATCCCACCAAACGCTAAGGTGTTCCGAACAAGTATCCCTATCGTATTGTAGGAATATTCAATTAAATAATAAGTCGAAGACCAACTAGCAACCCTATGCAATAAATCAACAAAAAAAGACTAACTACAGTGTAAAAACACACCATAAAAAACGTCAGACTTAGCAATATATAGAACAAAGTTGGTGATAAGTATAGTTCGAGGATGTCACTACCGCGGGAAAGGGATAAGAGTGTGATTACGACACTGAGGACATAAGATTTAACGGTCAAGTAACTCATTTTTGGTATACTAGAATAATTATTTTATTGGCGTATAAACCACTTAACGAAAGTATTTGTCCGGAATGTGCTTTAAAAATATTATTTATCAATACAAGGTAAACGATATATCATCAGTGTCTAGTAGTTGGAGATATTAAAGATACATGCATAACTTATTATCGCAAGTTGTTAATGAGCAACTTTATGCGTTTAAAGATTACACTACGAAGGAATGGAGAGCAGAGTCAAACAGACCTTGCCACTTACACAGTCCGAACTTACAAACCAAGTTTTGACAATCTTTGAATGACTGTCAAAAACTTAGATTGTGAGCTCGAAACGTGTCAGTGACAAGGTGCGTTCGACTACGCTCTTAATAAACTAGGATTGCCAGTTTTCTTGTGGAAAGATATTGGTTCTTTTCGGAGTCCCCGTTGTTTTTTTTTTAAAATACAAAAATGGTCGCTATGAAAAAGACAAGTGGGAGAAATGTCGCGTTTAATTACAACACTAAATCAAGCATCTTATGTATAGCCTTAATAAGGAAATGAAAACAACAACGAAACTTATGCATTCATTTGACTAATCAAAATAAACACAAGCTCTGTAATTAAACATCAAAAGTAACTATCCTACCACTTGTCAAGTAATGTTTAGTACGAAGTGCATGTCAGTGCAATCACATGTACTTACTACCAACTAATTATACGGTAGTGTAGTAACAATTACAATAACAAGTGATTACAAATATTGTCATTTCTTGATTAATAATTAGGTTGTTAAATTGAGATAATTTCCTCCTTGTACTAATTACAGATATAATTAATGACATTAATTTCCTATTACCATACTTGTTTACATTACAGAGTAAAAATCAAGTGGTTAATTATAATTATTTAACATTATTATTTAGGCAACTATACCTTGGATTATTATACATAATCATCAAATTTAGATGAAAAGTATGTACTTCAGTTCAAATCAAATCATAAAAAGAAAAGGTATAACATGGTAACACTGACTTACGGAATCAAATGTTTATAACATTAGATAAAGTTGTCTTGAGTACAAATAACTATGAAAACAGGATCAATCATAACTTTAGAAATTGACATCCTCTTTCGCTTTGAAACGTAAATTGTAAAAAGGACTACAGATACCATAAGGACATTCATATAAATTAAAATTGATCAAAGACAAATAACAAAAACAGTCTTAAAACATCATTAATAAACGAAAGAATGATCATTTAAACAGTGAGACGTAAAGGAATTCTTTGTTTTGTCTGACAAATACACTGATCGAAAACAAAGATGCAGCAATTAAATCAGTATGTAAATTAATTCAACACGTTTCTTTCACACTGCATAAATATAGATTAAGTATTTAAAACGGGTGATTAGATCCTTAAAACAATTCTCAAATCATAAATCGTGAGAAATTAAACCGATGATGAGGAACACAAATAACTGTCTTGAAAACACTGCATTAAAAACAAAGACTGTGTACAATTTAAATCGGGAGTGATGTAAGGGAATCCTAAACAATGGTTCAAAGATGATAAAAAGGAATACATAAATCGGGAGTGATGTAAGGGAATCCTAAATTGAAGTTGATCTTACTCAACCTAAGGATACTCGTGTTCTTATTGCGGTAACGAATCTGATAATAAAATGACCGACAGAGTAACAACAATTTACTGATGTTCAAAAATACAATTACAATTTTCAACGATTGGCTATATAGCTGTGATTCTTTTCGGTTATATCATCTTGTATTAGATTTAAGAATATATAAAATATTGTCAAACTGCTTAAATTGTGTCTAACTTTTATTGAATGTACAATTCCTATTTGCATTCCATTTTTAACTAATGCTTAGTACGCTCAAGTTCTTTATTATAGTTCAAAAGTTCAAAAAATTAAAGTTGATATACGAGTTTTCAATTAAACATTCTTACTGTTTCGAAAATATGTATAAAATTAAAGAATAAAAAAGAAAACTATTGAATTGGTAATTGCACTAGAGGAAGTAATTTCGTTAATGAGTATTGATGATTTATATACAAACTGTTAATTTGCTACAAATTAACAGCATATGACACAAAACGTTTCAATCATTTTATCACAAGTATGATTATTTTCTTCAAAACTCCAACACAGAATCAAAAGTGGTTTGTATTGACATGAAAGTTGTAAACGATAACTTTTCAATTTTAATGTTGTCTAGGCAGGCAAACGACTTAAATTTGTTCTTTTAATGTTGTCTAGGCAGGACGAATTAATTATGTCTAATTTGGACTGTAAGATCTTGCTTTCAAAGAATGTTAAGGTGGTCTCTTTCCTTGATGGAATTTTTACATGAAAAAAATCTTTTTGATTTGAAGTATTTGTTATATATTTCTCTTGTAATTTAGCAAATAATATACGTTGTACTGTCTTTGAATTTTAATTAAACTTTGATCAATTTTTAGTGTGAAACAAGTGCTTTGTATAAAGGAATGTTTTTATTTGCGAACAAATGAAAGGTAGAAAAGTTATATTAACATTGGAAGGTTTAAGTATTCCACTCGTCTGGATACTCTGAACAAATAAATGGTATATGGAAAACAAAAAAATAAGAATTACATTCATGTTATTTTCTGAGCATTTGGTGGTGATGGGAGTTTTATTTTTCTGATTAACTTATTCACAATTTTTTTTCATTGTGGGGTGATTAAGAACTTCAAGCATTTTGTAGACACCTGCTTATTTATATAGACCTTGCAATGCTGCCTTCAAAACATAATTTGGTTGTTTAAGATTTTTTGCTGTCTTATTAGTTTAAACACAACATCAACCTGTTGATCATATTATTCATATTTCAGCTTAATTTTGGTGTTCGTGTTCTTGTTTTTGTTTCATTCTGTGTCATTGTTAGTTTGTTTTCGTTGTTCTCCTCTTATATTTATGCGTTTCCGTCAGTTTTAGTTTGTTACCCCGATTTTGTTTTTTGTCCATAGATTTATGAGTTTGAACAGCGGTATACTACTGTTGCCTTTATTTTTCGACACATATCTCTTTGGTTTCGTTCGCCTCTCTAGTAAATTACATTTATTGTATCTATAAAAAGTAAATTAACAAAAATACTAACTCCAAGAAAAATTCTAATCGGAAAATCCCTCATTTAAATAGTAAAATCAATATCTCAACCCAAACACATCAAACGAATAGAAAATACCTGTCAAATTTCCTGACAGACATTTGCTTACATGTATGTAGAAAGTGGTAGATTTAACCTGTTTGTATAGATTGCTTTTTAGTTACATTGTAGTGTTGTGTCGTTTTTCTCCTCTTATATTTATGCGTTTCCGTCAGTTTTAGTTTGTTACCCGATTTTGTTTTTTGTCCATGGATTTATGAGTTTGAACAGCGGTATACTACTGTTGCCTTTATTTACCTCTCACTTGTATGACAGTCGAATCAAATTCAATAAAATTGACAAAACTGTGTGAGCAAAACAAACAGACAGGTAAAAATATCATATTGTTTTTGAATAGCAGATACCAGGACCATCTGATTCAAGCATGTTCGTAATAATAGTTAATTGAAGCGATAATTTATCACTTAAGTTGTAGTAATTATATACATATTTCGGTGATATTGTTCTATTTACCTCATGCTATTACAATAAAAGAAAAAGAAATGAAATGCTTTACATGTTTTCCACCCACTGCTTTTAATATGCACAATACAGAAAATAATAGATTTGTATAGAATCAATTAAGTACAATTGTTCATTTTCATTATTATCTTAGTAATCTAAGTATCTAAAAGCCATTATATTAACGGCTGTACTTTTCGGGTATAAGTAGTCATTGTCAGAATTATAAAACTGTTATATAAACACTTGTTTTTAGATAAGTATATTAGGCATTTGCTACATCTTTAAGTTATGTGCACAAATTATTCAGGTTTTTCACTTTTTGGAACACTACAAAATATGTTTAAGGTCGCAGCAAATAACATAACTATGAAATTAGATTTAAATAAGGTAATTTTAAATCGCCCTGTTTGTTTCAGGGAACAATAGTTTAATATCCGTTACATTTAAGTAAAAATGCAGCGCTAGGATAGTACATGTATATACGTAACCCGTCGCAGCATAAACAGTAGAGATCATTCGAGATTTAAATTTTAAAGATTTAAATGACATATTTGAAGAATTAAAACTCTAATAAATGAGTTATAATTTCAAATCTTAGAAGGACATTATCAAGTCATTTATCATATATAATTTATGCTAGAAATAGGTCACATGAAATCATATAAAATGTACCACACTACGTTTTATTAATCAATATTCATGTTATTTGTACAAGGGAGACAAATATATATTAACCCATTAATTAAACAAAACGGACTACAATGAGTACCTCCAAAAGATAATTCAAAAATACAATATCCATAAAAATGATATAAAAAAATACCGAATTCCGTGGAAAATTTTAAACGGAAAGTCCCTAAGCAAATGGGACAATACAAAAGCTCAAAAACATCAAATAATGGATGAAACTATCACATGACCATACACCCGACGTAACAACCAACGAATTGACTGGAAAACAGCTGGAATAATTCGGATTGGAAACATTGAGTTTGCGAAGAAAATGTAAATCAAACCATAAAGTTTGAAACTACTTTTTATTGTTTATATAATTTGATGAACGGTCGACATAACTAGATGTATCAATTGCTAGTTGGGTAAAAAGTAAAATGACAAAAATATCGATCTCTAAGTAGTAATAAAAACGGAAACTTCTTAATCAAATGGCATAATTAAAAGTTCAAACGCACCAAAAGAATAGATATAGATAACAACTGTCATAGTCCTTTCTTTATACAGGCATTTTCTGATATATGAAATTGTGGATGAAACCTGGTCCTGTTGCTAGCTATACGTTTTCCATATTATTAATAGATAGTAAGATAGTTGGGAGTTTATCTGAAATTAAAACAAATCAAATTTGAAAGAGTATCTGGTGACTAGTAAAAACCATTCTAACACACCATATCTTTCGTGATCCTTATATAAGATATGGCTATTTTATTTTTTTTTAGTCCAATTTTTTTTTATTGTTTAGTATTTTCCAATTTTTCTCTATTCATTGTAGTTAAGCACCTTATTATTGTCCATCCTTTCATTGACGTCATTTGGTCCATTTTTTGGGCCATTTTTTCCAGTTTTTACATTTTTCGCCCGTTATTTTCACAGGCACTTGTCTCAGAATTTTTTTTACTTTATACCTTAATATACCTTTTATTGAGTTACATAGGATTTTTTTATGAGACAAATGCCTTTGGTTTTTTTCTATTCGGTAAACCCAATCTACTACATCTTATATGTTATAACCTATGTTAATAGTTTGGTACCTTGTTTTGACTCTTTCTTATCAGTTCACGATGTTAAGTTTTTAACTGTTTACCAGTTTGGGAACAAACCCTATATATTTTGTTTACACAATGTTGACTGCTGTACCCCTATTTTGACATTTTTACCTATTGTGTCTGTTTTGTTCACGCATTGTTGACAGTATAATGGAATTTGATGCGACTGTCATACAAGTGAGAGGCTTAGCTAGCTATAAAACAAGGTTCAATCCACCATTTTCTACATAAGAAAATGCCTGTACCAAGTCAGGCGTATGACAGTTGTTAATCATTCGTTTGATGTGTTTGAACTTTTGTGTTTTTATTTTTTATACCTATATTGAGGGATAACCCTTCTATAGAGTGCTACAAGTATCCCTCATTAGACGGATATGTTTGTTCACACTGGATTTAAATCTGAAAAAAAGAAAAATGGCATTTTCTAATGACATAGCTATAATCTATAATAGCATTATATGTACCAATCCTTATGTGAAAAAATTATGCAGTAACCAAACGTAAACCCCAACACTTATTCATTTGTGATATCAGAAAGTTGAATAGTATAATCTTAACTGTGATTTGAACTCACCTTACTAAATCCTTTTATATGTTTGGTTACAATTTGTAAGATTCTAAAATTCCAAACTATGTGTTTTCGTTATCCTTCTTCTGTTAGTTTTTCGTTATTACATTATATTCCGATTTAAAAGGATATGGCAAGTTTTCAACTGAAATTGAACAATAACATTAATTAACCTAATATAATAGAAAAAATAGATAGCTTTAAAATTAATATTATTATGATTGATCTCATATATATCAGATAAAATTCTAGATTAATATAAACAGCTGCTCACACTGTAAAAAATAAAATAAATGCATAAATAAATAAATAAGAAAATGATATATTAAATGTTCTGTCATAATTGACGTCATCACAGCAAAAAGGAATTGTTGCTGTTGTCTATCATCGAAATAGAGAAAGATTCTGGACATACATTTTGATATTTCATATGTTGTGGTTTATATAAATACTCCAAAAATAATAACAGTAACTTCTGTGTTTGCCAAACGTTAGATATTTCCCAAATAGGATAAGAGCATTACATAAAACATATAAAATAAAACACAAACAACTGACAACCGAGTCCTCTTAGAATAAAGCCGTTCACACAATTACGAACAACTCACAAGTGTTTGAATGGGGAGTGGGGCCTTTATTTATGTGTTTTTCAACTTTTCTACACCTTTATTTCTCTAGTCATTATTTGTTGTTCTATTTTCTTTCTATTTGTGTCTATTAGTTTTATTTCAAACACTAATTACTCTCTCTTCATACATCTCATGGTTGTATTTGACCTTTTTTCCCTTTTAGTCTCCATTCCGTAAACCCCAGCCATACCCTCACAGTTCGTAACACAACCCATTTCACATGAAGCAGAGTCGCTGTTGCTTATACGTTTAGACTATTCGAAACACAAAGGAGTTCTAGAATTCTGCCCGGGAACATATATTTGACTTATATTTGGCAAAATCAATCGGATTTGTGAATCCTCAAATGATGCTCATCAACTTCGTACCTCATTTGGTATTTCAATATTGTTGATTCGAACGTCACTGATGATTAGTATTTGTTGACATATCGCGCATTTGGCGTATACATTGATAAATCCAGTATCTTTAAAGACAATTACTTCAATTTCAGGTCCAAAGTTTTATGTTTTCTTATTTGAATTGTAGCAGAAATGAAGATGGTCCAAAATTACTATCTTATAAAATGTGTTTGCAAATCGGGTGAATTTGGATTTTTGAAGCCCTCATGTCAAATTCAGTTCTTTGACTATGTGTGCCTTAATTAATTCATTTATGGTTCAAATCAAAAATATATATCAGCTAATATGTTTGGTAAAAATATTCAGTGAATAAGAATGATTTAGATGTCCAGACGGAACGGTTTGAAATTTTTATTTGACTAACAGCCGTGCCGTAGAGTAGTCAAAGTAATTGAAAGTGTCAAACACAATTCAGTTCCTGCATAGTGATTGGTTTATAAAGTTCGATAAACGATAAACATATGCAACAAGATAAAGTTATTATTTATTTTTCTTTCACATTGAAGTCATCCTGTATCGTAGTGATATCCAACTTTCTGTACAAATATTTAGAAAAAGCATTTATATGAATCAAATTTTGTTTCGTGAACAAATTATATACACATGTTTTAAAGCAAGGTTTTTATTGCCGACAAATGTACTTTGGAATACTCATGGCTGGCGTCCTTGTTCGACACGGCTTTTATTTCAATTTTTACTTTTTTTTCTAGATCTCTTATCTGAACAACATTGATCAGAACCGACAACACAAAACTCATATATATACAAAATAAAAAAGATGAAAAAACAAACGATGTTCTAACTACATTTGACCTCAGATGTTCCCTGGTCGGTTTTGGGTAGTAATACGTAAGGAGCGAGGGATTATTATGTGCGAAGACCAAATAAAAGCCAGCAATATAACTTCAAATCATCGACGTCACATCAGTGATAAAAATAGGTTTCAAACATTGTTTCAAGCTTTGCTATACATTACAGAGCTATAACATAAATATTGATTAATATCGATCATCGCAGAATATATAACCATGATAACTACTCGCAATATAAATATCTAAATTTGGACAGTATTTACAAATACTCATTCAAAAACCAAATGTAAATATTCTTGAAATAGGAGGCGTTAAAAAGTAGTTTACATGTATATGCATTATCATTATAACAGACTGTTCCGAAGTTGAAGAAGAGAACATTATATGCTTAATGTATCAATCCTTGTCGAATATATAACCATGATAACCACGTGCAAGGTTGTGCAATATAAATAACTACATTTGTACTCAATATTTACAAATATCCATTCAATAACCAAACGAACGTCCTATGTAAATATTCTTGAAATAGAAGGTGTGAAAAAAATATCAGAAACATGCATATGAATTCCTCATCTATAACAACCTGTTCAGAAGTTTAATACGAGAACATTATATGCTTAATTTGTCGCTTTTGATAATATATATGAAGTAATTGAAAGATGAGATATCTAATTTTGTGATTGTATTCCAATACAAAGATACTTAGGGTTAAATTAATAATTTGTTTGTTTTCGCTTTACATCAATTTGATAATACTATGAAACGGCATGAGGGAACTTAAAAATCCCTATCGAAATAAACAGATATTATCTCGATTGAAATCCAACCATTAGATTTCAAATTATAAATACAATCAAAGAATTGTTAAAGCATAAATCACCAAGAACCATTATTATCTGTTTTCTAAAATAAATATTTACAAATATAAACGTTTAATTACGTTTCGATGTTGAACGATTTCACAAAATAAATATACAAATTCAAGTTTGATGCGTATGTTTATTACAAATGAAGTAAATGGATTGATTTGATAGTAATACGCGCGCGTGCTGTCAATAGCATTGTGTGATATACAGCTTTTAACGCTGCAAGAGACTCAACTGATAGAAGTAATAAATGTTTCAGCTTTGTGTCAAAGATTAAAAGATATTTTTGCAAGAATAAATGCATTTTCTTAAATTCCATCGCATAAACAATTCTATTTAAATGAAGAGATCAGTAATTATTATAACAGCTTAAAGTTACCGTTTAGCAGTAAACGTCAATCAACGGTTAATTAATTTCACATAAAGTATATATTAAACAGCTTCTCTCAGCTAATCTGACAACAAATGTAGACCAGGGTTGCAGCGCTCCATCACTTTTAATATTTGATACATATTGTTTTTGGCGTTTATGTAAGTTTGGTAACAATATATGCTTGTCCATCGTTTGCTTTGCATTAAGCAGTTACACAGTGAAATTTTACTCACGTATATACTAAGCAGCTTCTCTCAGCTAATCTGACAACACATGTAGACCAGGGTTGCAGTGCCCCATCACTTTTAATATTTAATATATCATTAGATACATATTTTTTTTAACGTTGATGTGAGTTTAGTAATGTTTGAGGCTTGTTCATCGTTTGCAACGAATTGAGAAGGGATCCATGATCACTAGGATATGGACCAGTCAGCTTTGATTGGATTCCTCACGTTGACGGTCTTTTTTTTGGCTTTTTCAATCATTAATTAAAATATGAATCATGAATTATTAGATTTCGAAATGTTTTTTATCATTGTTGCATCTGGCATATATAGTGATTGTACAATTGTAAGCATTATTCTTTGCGTTATTCACAATATTTTCTTTTTTTTAAATACCCTAAAATTTGTTGTTGTCTTTTTCAAAGAATAACAAATGTAGCCTTTCGAGATCAGTAACACAGGGAAATTTTACTCACATAAAGTATATATTAAGCAGTTTCTCTCAGCTCATCTGACAACAAATGAAGATCAGGGTTGCAGCGCTCCATCACTTTTAATATTTAATATATGATAAGATACACATTGTTTTTGACGTTTATGTGATTTTGGTAATGTTAGATGCTGGTCCATTGTTTGCAACGCATTGAGAAGGGATCCATGATCACTAGGATATGGAACAGTCAGCTTTCCTTGGAATCGTCCAGTTGATAGATTTCTCGGCTTTTAAAATCATTTAGTAATATATGAACCATGAAGTATTAGATTTGAAAATGCTTTAATTTTTGTTGCATCTGGCTAGTGTAGTAATTTTGCAATTATAAGCATTTTAAACCTAAAAATTGTTGTCTTTTTCAATGAATTAGCAGAGTAAAAAAATGTCTACATCAGTTACACAGAGACATTTCTCTCATATGGAATTCAAGTGAATTCACCTCAGAAGAGTTTATACGTAAAATTCACTTGAAATAAGGTTTTTAATGGTGAATTTTTAAAATAAGGTAATTAGAAACACATCTTAATTTACAAATCTAATCCAATTCACGAACAAACGTTTTTATTTGTTAAGTTCACTTGAAATCCATGTGAAAATTTCTCCGGAGTTTCAAATAATCTTAATGCATGCGCAATTCACATGAACATTTTCACACGCGTTTCAAGTGAATTTCATATGCAATTCACATGAACAAGTTTTGCCTGTGCTATTTAAAATACCAAATGGAAGATGTATGATCATTGTAAAAGACCTATTGATATATATTAATAAAACGTTTGGAGGTTGACGTCAAAATATATGTGTGGTCCCGAAAATATGTTATCATCTCAAACACATGCAAAGAAAAACATCCTTACTAAGCAGGTAGCTAATAAACTATCTCTGTTTTCCAACTGCACATACTCTTCATGGTAATTTCCTTATCTTTAAGATTAACTTTCAAAACAAGAGCCAGTGTCGCTCACCTGTTACTGTATTTACTGATGTCGGCCATGTTTGTTGGTAGGAGGGGTCATTAGACACTTTTTTTTAAATAGATACCCTAGTAATGATTGTGGCCAAGTTTTGTTAAATTTGGCCCATAGTTTTAGAAAAGAAGATTTTTGTACAAGTTACAAAAATGACGAAAAGCTGTTCAATATTGACTATAAAGGGCAATAACTCTTTAAGGGGTCCTTTTTGATCATTTGACTTATTTGTAGATGTTACTTTGCTGAACATTATTGCTGTTTACAGTTTATCTCTATCTATATTAGTATTCAAGATAATAACCAAAAACTGCAAAATTTCCTTAAAAAATTACTAATTTTAGGGCAGCACCCCAACAACGGGTTGTCGGATTCATCTGAAAATTTGTGAGGGGATAGATCTTATTCTGATGGACATTTAAATCTTGAAAGATTTGCCCTAAATGTCTTAGTTTCAAAGATATAAAGCAAAAACTGCATTTTACCACTATGTTCTAATTTTAGCCATGTCGGCCATTTTGTTTGGTAGGCGGGGTCATCGGACACATTTATTTTAACTATATACCACAATGATAATTGTGGCCAAGTTTGGTTAAATTTGTCAAAGTAGTTTCAGAGAAGAAGATTTTTGTACAAGTTACAAAAAATGACGAAAAGTTGTTAAAAATTTACTATAAAGGGCAATAACTCCTTAAGGGATTGACTGACAATTTTGGTCATGTTGACTTATTTGTAGGTCTTACTTTGCTGAACATTATTGCTACAAACCGTTTATCTCTATCTATAATAGTATTCAAGATAATATTAACCAAAAACTGCAAAATTTTCTTAAAATAACCAATTCAGGGACAGCAACCCAACAACAGGTTGTCTGATTTGTCTGGAAAATCAAGTAATCAAATAAAGCCTAGATGAAAATGTTGCCCCTGTACGTCTTGCAATTTAAGTCATATGAAACGAGTGACTAGTGAAAAATAATCTTTATCCAATTCTTGCACCAATGCATGTACAATGTATATATCATAAACTTAGTCTTCTGTGCACGATTTTATAATTTTTACGCAAACCTATCGTATAATCGTCAATTTACTTCTCTCTGTGTCTGTTATGATGTAAAAATATGGCGGCTACTTAATTGTCGTGATTTGAAATCGTAGTTTACCGATTGTCACCTTACTGTAAACAATATACATAGAAGCATGAATATTGAGAACGTATAATCAGATACTAATTTATTTTAATGACAGATCCATGCGTATTAATACTGCGATCCCCGGATTTTTACGAGGAGGGTCACGCTAAGGTCACTTGCATATTGGAAATATGTCGGCGAATTGCTCCCTGGAAGCAAACAATTTAAAAAAAAAGAGAAAACGTTTTCTCTATGTGGGCAAATAAAAGAATTTACTTCAGAAAAGTAGTATATGTACATAAGTTTTATAATGAAAACTATACATTTAGTTATAAAAAAAACATATGCATCATTCTTTTTTTGAGGTTTCATGTGACTTTAAGTATAGTGTTCTGTCAATCATCTCTCTTAACAAAACTCCCATTCGGGGACACACACGGTCATGCGTCTAGATGGTCGATGTGCTTTAAATCAATTTCGACTCCAAGATAATGTAAAATCGTGCAAACATAATTAATCAGTTTTCATCTCGCGTAAAATAATGTGATGATTTTGTAGATGTGAACAATTACTTTAGCAGACGTGAAGATTTGATTTTAATAGAGAACAAATTGAAGAGAGGTGAAGAATATGTTGGAAATTATCAATGCATGTATCTATAATAAATTTTTATTGAGTTGATTTACTAATATTTTATGATGCACCAAAAGTGCACATTTTATTTGTTGAATCGGAGTTAAAATCTCTATAACTAATTCATGTTTCATATACATAATTGAAATCAATTTTTGAACTGATGATAATATTGCTTTCATGCTTTATCGTCCTACTGCTGTAATAACATAAACTCCTAATATAAACGATACCAATTGTATTGCCCCAGATGCGTATTTCGTATTTGAAAATCCAAAATTTCATACAACGTAAATACCAAAACATAACACTTGCTAAGAATGGTAATACGCATGTATGTTTCTCTTGGTAAACCTGCACCATTGAGACCAAAAGGGAAAGTAAGAATGGTAATACGCATGTATGTTTTTCTAGGGAAACCTGCACCATTGAGACCAAAAGGGAAAGTAAGAATGGTAATACGCATGTATGTTTTCTGAAAACTTGCACCATTAAGACCAAAAGGGAAAGTTAGAATATTAATACGCATGCATGTATTTCTGGAAAAACCTTCACCATTGAGACCAAAAGGGAAAGTCAACAATACAAAACGTTCGAGAATCATAAGAGGTGGGCAGCTGACTGATCTAAGGGGGCCCTATCCAGTCACGCTTCAGTGATTCCCTATATAAGCAACAAATTTTTCCAACAAAAAGGAAAAGGGAGACGGAACTCCCCAGGTCCCCCCTTGATCCGCCTATGCTTAAAGTTGTTTTTTTTCTGTGAATCGCGCATTAGCAATGAGTAGCAGTAATACACATAAACACAATTAAGTCGAAAATGTTATTTCGGGGGCAACGTTATGAATATTATTGAGAAGGTTTGATAGATGGTAAACAGTTTATGACTTCTTTTCTCGAACGTTATTTACGGTTACGAATAGGTCATTTGTGCATACAGTTCTTAATCTTAATATGTTTTACTATTACGCCACTGTCACAAGTTATGGAAAGGGTGTGTGCTATTCAATTTGTTATAAGAAGATGTGGTATGAGTGTCAATGATACAGCTCTGTATGAAAGTCAGTTGGGAAGAGGTTTACCATTATAGGTCGAAGTATGGCCTTCAACACAAGGGTTTGGCTGACACAGAACATCAAGCTATAGAGGACCAACACACTTGATCAACTTTGCATTCTAGATTCAGTTTTTTGCTGTTGTGTAAACTAGTATATTCAAACAAACAAGGTAAAACAAGTACACGTGAAAAATTAAAAGTGTGGCGTGTTTCGACTTTGTACATTAGCTTATTGTAGACTATAGCGAGTTAAAAGCCTAGAACCCGAGAGAAAATTAACAGTGGGTATGGAAAATGAATACAAGAATGCATTGTATAATATAAAATTATCTCCCCTACACAGAGATACAATTTGCGTTCGGGTTAAGCAGAAGTAAAAAGATGAAGGGAAACTTGAAAAAACAAACAAGACTTTATCCCTACCACTAATGAATGCTTGTAGACGGCGGTAATTATTGATTGTGTATTGCCAAAAACCAGTTAAGCCATCTTTCAAGATAAATATTCGATCGAAGAATGCTTTATCTGTGTTTTCACACAAAAGTACTATGAAGTATGAACGCAGACAAACGTATCTAAAGTTATTGTAATTAGTTTTGACGAATAATGTGTTACTCTAATTGACTTATCTACTAAAACATACTTCTTGTGTGACGATTCATTGACCAGTCGTTTATGTTTCTGTTTTTGTTCTGGTAAGATATGATATATTTTATAGCAAGGCGTGCGAACTTGTATTAATACTGTTAGTTAGTATATTCATAGATGTAATACTACAACTATGGTATAGTTTACGTTATATGTATAAAAAAAGACGATGTGGTATGATTATGCCAATGAGACAACTCTCCACAAGAGAACAAATGACAGAAAAAACCTGAACAAAGTGCAGAAAACAGCCCAATGTCACCTTAGGGTCTTTATAAAAGCAAGCAAATCACGCACACGGAGTTGGGCTTTATGCCGCTGGCCCGTAAACAATGCTATAAACTGATCAGTGAATTAGAAGCCCCACTTAACCCCGAAACATACAAAATTAAAAACAAAAACAAAAGACTTACAAAGTTACCCAAAGAAACTAAGCTTACTTACCATGATAAAAATAATCAACAAAGAACTAACTAATAGCAGTTACTGACACGCCAGATTTAGACTTCAATATAATGATTAAAAGGTATAATAAACATGCATGTGCTCTTTATTAACATATGCATTCCTTTATAATGCTTAAATTCGTTTTGAAAATTATAGTCATGAATTTATAATAAAACTTTCATAACTTTTTATATTATATATTTCAATTAATTATTCGTGCACCGTACAGGCAGGCGTACACGTTTGATTCCGTTTGCATGCAGCGTGTCACCACGCCCTTCTATCGTGTATCGTTTATCGGTACCGCAGATTTTTAAATTGACGTCATAGATTCAAATCTTTAATTCACGATTTTAAATTCCATTGTACTGTAATGGTAATCAGAAAGGCAGACACACACCTGCTGTACACGATAGGAAAAAACGTGTGGTCATTACAATTTGAAGTTTGTCTAGAGCTTTCGTCACACTAAAACTTTGTTCTCAAACAATGCTTTAATATTCAGATATATCATAGTTTCCAACAACTTTCAAAAATGAAGAGAGTTGAAATTGGTTGATATAAATTTTAAAGCAAATAGCTGAAATATTTTATACTTGTACATGTTTTTAAAGGTAAACGAAAACAACATGTTAAGTTTGAAAATATCCTTTTAGGGTACAGAAAGATTAATGGTTTCATTTAAACTGATTTATTTATTCAATTTTCATGTTCATGAAAGAGTACGCTAACAGTCGCTATATACAATATTAACTTTTCATTCAAATTCCAAATTCTTCAAAATTCACTCAGCACGTGAAGACATAAACGTGTATTAAATTTGACGGTTTTAATTTTACAACATTGATATTTAGAAAATCTTATAATAAATGGCGGATGCAGGCAATTTGAGATATTTATTTATAATTAAGGAGATGTTCAGAGTAAAGAGTGATACGTCTGATTTCTTACGATTCAAACACACTTTTATGTCAGCACATATGCCTAGCTGAAACCTGGATCCTCAATGCTCTTCAACTTTCTACTTGTTTGACTCGATAAATATTTTGATATGAGCGTCACTGATGAGTCTTATGTAGACGAAACGCGCGTCTGGCGTACTAAATTATAATTCTGGTACCTTGATAACTATAAGGGGAACGACCATTTAACTTCAAGTGAGGTTATGTTTTTTTGTCTAAAAATATATTTCTGATCTCAAATTTGATAGCAAAAATATCTAATGAAGCAGATGACAAAGAAAAATACTACTCTGAATCCATATTTCCCCAAATCTTACAATGTTAATATTGAAAAACACCTGATGACAGCGTTGAAAAACTGAATTAAATAATATCCCTTCCCTTAAAGTTAAATGGTTGCTCCCTTATTTCATCATATATACACGACAGCAGTATAGAGGTTGTATTTCATTTCTTTAAAAACAATATATTCATAGCGTTATTCAAGCATTTTTTAAAAGTTAAATCTTGTTTTGTGCTGAAGATAATTGTAAAGATCATTGTGTTTCAACCCCCTTTTGTACCTTACATTATCTTTGGGCTAATCACATCATTAAGGAAGAGATTTGTACAAACATGATGCGCATATTACATAATTAGATCACAGAATGCACAGTAGAGGAAGTAGACGAGTTTTATCGGTGGATGGTACGGCGGTTTAAAGTGACCATGTCGAACCTGCAATATGCATTCGCGGTTAAAATAGTGCATCTTATTAGTTGTGGGAGGAGAGCGGTGTGAGTTTGATGAAAAAAAACCACAAAAAAATAACACTGGCATAATGAAACAATATATTTCATTATATCTGATATCTTTGATATAAGGACGAGGGTTATATATATAAAAAAGAAGATTTGATATGATTGGCAATGAGACAACTTTTCACTACATACCAAAATGAATCGGACATTAACAACTAAAGATCACTGTACGGCCTTCAACAATGACAAGGGCTATATATAAAAAAGAAGATTTGGTATGATTATCAATGAGACAAATCTTCACTAGAGGCCAAATGAAATAGACATTAACAACTAATACACAAGGTCACCGTACGGCCTTCAACAATGAGAAAAGTTAATACCACATAGTCAGCTACAAAATGCCCCAAAATGACTAATGTAAAACTTATTTTGTGAGTTCAACATGCGCAGAAGAGACTTCAGTCGAAGTTAAGTCCCGGAAGTTGAAATATGTTCATTGCATTTACCAAGCGGTAATGTTAGTTGGTACCTATAAAAACTTGTAAGCCGCTGCATTTGATTGCACCTTTCCTAAGTCAGGAATATGATGTCCAGAAGTTGTCTTTAGTTGATGTGGTTCATAAGTGTTTCTCGTTTTTTATATATATTTGACCGTTGGTTTTTCCGTTTGAATAGTTTTACGCTAGTCATTTTGGGGCCCTTCATAAATTGCTGTTCGGTGTGAGGCAAGGTTTCGTGTTGAAGACCTTACTTTGACCTATAATGGTTTACTTTTATAAATTGCGACTTGGATGGAGAGTTGTATCATTGCCACTCATACCACATATTCTGATATCTATTTGTTCGGATTTCGGTCTGAATATGTCCGCATGCATGGATTCGAAACTATCGTCTATGACCAAAACACTTTATGACATAACATTACCCCCTGGAACAGTAAATTTTCAAAAGTTGATACCCGATCCTTATATCTCTAAAACTGATATTGGAAAAGGATACCAGTTTAACCCAATCATATATTAGTTTAATATATCAAAATTGATAAAACCAAGGCAAAAAGGAGGATGCTACCACTTAGTTGTTATTTAAGAGCCTTTTCATATCAATAGTGTTTAAATTGTTTTAAAAAGTCTCTTATAACATTGTTTAAGAATTAACTTTAAAAATAAGTAATCAAACAAATGATATAAATCATCACAGCATACCTTTTTTTTTAATTTTATATAAAGGTTAAACGTCTAAACAAAATAATAGTGAAGTTAATTATAATGCTGCTTGTTCTATGTTGTTTTCCTTTTTTGATTTTATTCTTTATAAAAACGCATGTGTTACGTCATCTACATGTACACGTATAAATGAATTTTTACATTTACTTTGGATTCTAAATTGACTGTGGATGTACTGTTTAGTTGTCTGAAGGCGTTGTCTAAATTTTGTGATGAATAACTGACAGATGTGGGCGATATACATGTAGAATCAGTTTTCATTGATTTGAATGATGTTTTTTTTTTCATTGATGTAAGTGGTGTATGACGGATGCGATATACATGTAGTATCATTTTTCATTGACGTAAGTGATGTATGACGAAATCTCTTTTTAACAGACTTCATTTTGTACCTCCGAGGTTGCATGTGTTGCATAAGGGAGACATGGCTTTCTAGATAATAAAACATGCATCTGCAAAGGTATTTGTACATGGATAGACACATCTTCCGTTACAAACGCGGTTATCAAGTAACATGTAACGAAGCAACCAGAGTAACATCATATACATTGTGAAATAAGGATCTTATCGATGTAAAATACGTCATAATCGAAAATGTTAATCTCAATGGTAGTTTGTATATTACATAATATATCATGTATAGTACTTGTTACAGTTGGTTCTAGCGTAAAACGTGAATGTCGAATGTTCAATAGTTGTTTTATGGAAAACATGTTGCAATATATTTCAGAGTACAACCAAATCCAAAATGCTAAGTCAGAGTGGTATGGCGGATTCAAGGTGGGGTACGTCCCCTACCACTTTGATCGAAAAACATGTTATTTTTTTTTAATAAAATCTCAATTGCGCCTACGAATTGTGTTCTCTAACGATAGATCTTCACTAGATTATAAAGGTTTAAAAATAGACTAACACACTATCCAAGGCATGCGATCCAAACTGCGAGATTTTCAAAGGACATTTAAAAAAATCGTATTGTATGAGGCATAACAGTTTTAAAACATTGCCACTTGTTAGGTACTATAATGTTTTTGGACTAAATTATCAATATTGTTAACACTTTTTATCTTTAAAGATGCCAATCTATAGTGCTCCTCATATGAATAATTATAATTGATATAATTCAACATTTAAAATGAAAAATATCTACAAATGTACATCGCATACATTCACCATACATGTGGAAATGTGGTACATGTACAGGTAGCCAACAAAAAAAAAAGTCGAAGAAAAACAACAACCAAAGTACACTGTATATAATTATGTACGATTAGTAAAATACATTCGATTAGTTCTTTTGAAATTAAAAAAATCTTTTAAAAAATGAAATCGTTTCAAGTATGAGGTAGCCCGGATTGTTTTGATGCTAGCACTGATTATATATTGTAAATATGCCCTTTATATATGCACGGTGTCTTGCTTTCATAGACAATTATATTTTACACTCTATGAAGTAAAGTGTGTGAATGGCTTAAATGGTGTTTATAAGGATGAAGCTGATAAAACAATACTAAAAAATGAATGTTCACCATTGCTAATTTGCAGTTTCAAATTCGTTGTTAATTTTAAAGAAAATAACGTTGATAGCCGCATTACCCAGAATTCGCCGGTTACATTCTGACATGGCAAATTGAAAGCTCTACTAGCACTGATTATATATTGTAAAAATGCCCTTTATATATGCATGATTTCTTGCTTTCATAGACAATTATATTTTACACTCTATGAAAGGTCTTTATTTTAGTTTAGTTTAAACATATTTATTTATAGTGGATTGGGAAACAAGTTTTGCAACTTATCTTAATCCCTTTCCACTTTGCGGGTGTGAGTGCTGCCTTGTAGCGGCATTAGCAAGGGTGTCTTTAACGTGCAAGATATATGGCTCTCTCTTAACACGGGCCAACCATTTATCGTCCCCTTCCGACGGACTAGCATCGTTTCATCAAGACCATACTCGCAAATGGTGTCAAGGGAGAGCCGAATATTCAGTCCCTGATATATTCATCCCAGACGAGAATCGAACCAGGAACCTTTGTGTTAGTAGTCCGATGCACTAACCACTATATATTTAAAAGATATGTGCCGCGCTATATAGAAATCACGTGCACGTACATGTATATGTGTCAGCATTTGATAGATTTTTTAACATTCAAATACGAAATAAAAGATGAATTCTGGTTTGTTTTGTATGGTTCTTATATATCAACTCAATTTTTTAACATAAACATACTTTCCATATCGATTTTTCAAGCCAAATCAAGTTATCAGATGTATTGAAATAATTTGAGTAGGGTATTAAGATTCCTTTACGATGCAGGTCATATCTTGTTTATGTAAACATTGTCTAGTATTAACTTTTCAAATACAATTTAATTATTTAACGGTGATATCCACTATAGGGAAAACGGTAGTATTACATTTTCCCAGCATTAGGTTGGCCTTTTGTGTACCAAGACAGGTGAAGGAAGTCAGCTCAGGAGCGCTGTGATTGGATGTAAGGGTACAATATATATTTTTTTATTTATCTATGAATAACTGCATTGTGTTAATTTACAATATAAATTTTAAAACCTATTGAAATATTTTCTAGAGAATTATTCGAAAAGGCTTCGAAAATTTCATAAATTTGGTGCAAAATGACGGTGGGCATGGATAACATAAACAAGCTCCGTTGGAAATTGGTCATGATACTATTTGGCTTCAAGTTTTAGAATACAGTAATAAAGACTTAGTACTAACACCACACATAACTGTTTTATCCAGGTTTTTATTATAAAAACTGGTAAATTTAGAAAATGTTAGTATTGTCGCCTATGGCAGAATAAATAGTACCGTTTCCCCTATAATATACAAGTAACAAGTTCAGGTCCCGTATGCACAAAACCACTTAACGTTAAGAAATCCCATCGTAGTGCTAATTTATCGTTGCCCATGACGAAAAATTCGTCCATTCGAAACCAATCTTATCACTTCAGTACTATGTAGCTTTATGCATATGCTTGGTTAAACAATTTGTACTTTAGATGTCAGGTGGTCTCAGAGCATACTCATTATCTGTCAAATGGATCATTATAGTACATGTTGTACGTACTCTATGTTTAGAAATTGTCCAAGACGAAATATCTTTGTTCTAGATGAATAAACAAACAAAGCGACATGCATCTATGTTTTAACAATCATAAAGATAATGAAAGAGTTTGCGTTGTGTCTGCATGTTTTCTTTTCCTGTAAATATAAAGTGCAACAAACTGATTTTAGGGTAACACACTTAAGATTTCAAATTTATAATTTTGTACGCCAGACATGCGTTTCGTCTACAAAAAAAAATTGTAGGTGGCGCTCAAATTAAAAAAATCGAAGGCCAATTAAATACGAACTTGTTTAGCTTTAAAAACCGATAATTAATAAAAGCTGTGTCAATTGCACAAAACGATTGTATTGCCACCTTTCATCTCGAAGTCACTCTCTCATTAGAAATACAGACGGAAGTAACTTTTCATTAAAAATACCAGTAATTTGTCAATCAATCTCCTTGTAACATAACACTATTCTGTACACATACAAACTGTATGTGACAACTATCCACCCAAGTTCAAATGTAGTAGATGTAAGCAAATATAGGCAACTGTACGGCCTTCAACAACGAGAAACAACCCGAACAGTTTAGTCGGTTATAAAAGGCCCCTAAATAAAATATACGAAACCATTTAATTTACAAAGACAAAAACAAAAACAAGAACAAAACAAAAAAACATTTGTTTCAGCATGAATTTTTGATATTTCTCGACAATTCTTTCACTTTTATTTTTCAAAAGAATAACTTTCCCCAAAAAAACTGTAATCGAAGGCGTTATGCTATAATCTAACTATATCGTGCAAGTACCAATAAATTATGAGTCTATGTAGTTTTAGTGGGAAACACAGTATATCTAAAGACGTACAACATTCATAAATTTGAAACCAAGGAAAGCTAACGTCAAAGTGGTATTTATAATTTAATGCCAATATACCGAAGCTATATTTAATTCACCAAAGATAAATGATTAAACACGGTTTGATATTTGATATAATCAGCAGTTATAATTTTTCACTATGTATTTCCCCTTGCTTATCAGTATCTTGTGATATCTTTGAAAATTTATATTTTTGATAACTTTAACTAGCTCTTTGAATTACTAAGTGCATTGAAACTTAAGAGCATTATACAATGTCGAACGTAGATCTTACGTACTTTCTTTTCTGAAGTGTCTACATCGTAAGATAGAGACACTTCAATGTCGAATGTAGATCTTACTTAATTTCTCTCAAGTGTCTAAATCGCAAAATAGGGACACCATACGCGTGAAAAAAGATAGAAAGTATATGACCAGAGCTACGGCTTCAAATATGCTGGTAAATAAAGGTTCAAAAGATAAAAAAAAAAAAAAAATACAATTTCCGTATTCGTTTCCAGATCTTAGATTCTACATCTAAACAGATGATCCATAGGCGTGAAAATGATACATGATTCGAGCATCGACTTTAAATACTCCAGTAGACGAAAGTTAAAAAGATAAAAAGTAAAAATAAAAAAAATGTGGAACTTGAATACAATTCGACTCTAAATCTTAGAATCGACATTTTGAAAGATTAAACTTACAGATTGACCCGTTTTGTCATTTCTTGATTTTAAGCAAAATATGATGTGCTTTTATCCATTATTTTCTATTTATGTTTAAACCCCACCAAACTCTCTGAGTTTTCTGAGAAATCAAAGGTCATCTTCGCTCCCTGATTTAAAAATAAAAGTAATCTGCAGGTATGATATAGACCTAAGACGAGAATATTTTTAACAAAAATAAGGAGATGTGGTATGATTTCAATTTAAACAAATATCTTCACAAGTTCAAATGAAGTGGATATAAGCAATTATAGACAACTGTAGTACCTTCAATAACGAGAAAAAAAAACACATGGTCGGTTATACTGTATTCATATTCATTGTTCAATATCATATCATATAGTATGAAACTACAGGAATGAAATATAATTTAAAATATCAGTTTGATAAATTTTCTAGGCAAAAATACACACATCAAATTTAATCAAATTTAAAACGATGTTATTTATAGCTCTTTTCTATACATTAAGCGAACATTATCATTAAAATGTCGATAAAATTTAACAAACATGAAAATTGTGACTAGGAAACATTTAGGAGGTACCGTAAAGTGTACCTTACTCAATTCCATCTTGTGCAACATAAAACGAACTGACTTTGTCTTATACCGTGGGAATAGCGATTAATTAGCAGTTGTGAAATCGTAAGGGAAGTTCAACTTACAAGAAACATAGTAAATACCCATAATTTTATTATTCAACAAACATGAAAATTGTGACTTTGAAATATTAAAGGGGTACCGTACAGGAAACGTACACCACTTTGTCATATATCCTGGGAATAGCGATTAATTAGCAATTGTGAAATCGTTAAAGAAGTTCAACCTGCAATATACGTACATGTAGCCCATACCCATAATTTTATTATTCAATAAACATGAAAATTGTGACTAGGAAACATTTAGGAGGTACCGTAAGTGTATCCTACTCAATACCATCTTGCGCAACATGAAACGAGCCCCACTTTGTCTTATAAATACCGTGGGAACGTCGATTAATTAGCAATTGTGAAATCGTTAAATAAGTTCAACTTGCAAGAAACATAGTCTATATCCATAATTTTATTATTCAACAAACATGGAAATTGTGACTATAAAATATTGTGCGGGTACCGTAACTTAAGTGTATCTTACTCAATACCATCTTGCGCAACATGAAACGAGCCCTACTTTGTCTTTTACAGTCGGAATGGCGATTAATTAGTAATTGTGAAATCGTTAAAGAAGTGCAACTTGCAAGAAACATAGTCTTTACCCATAACTTTATTATTCAACAAACACAAAAATTGTGACGATGAAACATTTTGGGGGTACTGTAAATGTAACTTACTCAATACTATCTTGAGCAACATGAAACGTACACCACTTTGTCTTTTACCGTGGGAATGGCGATTAATTAGCAATTGTGAAATCGTTAAATAAGTTCAACCTGCAAGAAACATAGTCTATATCCATAATTTTCTGAACGATATTTAAATAAATGAAAGCCAATGATTCATAAATTACTAATCCAACAATATGTATATGTAATACTCTACAACGAGAAAACCAACTGTCGGGAACATGCATTTCATCTAAATTCATAATCAATTGCAAGAGACTTCAAACGAAGCATATAGATAAGTATAAATAGTTATACCACTAGTTCTAATTAACAGCACACTACGTACCATCGCCTATACGTTATTACTTCCTCTTTGTCAATTGCTTCCATCTCAAACAGATGAAATAAATAACTAGCATTGTACTAGTTACTTTTTTGTTCTTTATGTACATTCCGACATGAGAGTTACAGGTTGTTGCATTTCCTTAGTACAGTCACATGTAAGAATTATAATGATGCTTTGATTTGTCATTGTTACAGTCTTACATTAGGTACGTGATTTGGTGTTGCCATGCATTATATTTGCTGCAATTAGACGAATAATAAAATTTTCTTTTTTGTTCATTATGTACATTCCGACATTAATATAAACGTTACAGGTTCTTGCATGTTCTTAGTAAAGTCACATGTGAGGCTCGTGGCGATGCTCTGGTTTTCCAGAGATGTGATTTGCTGTGGTAAGACGAATTTAAAAAATCCGTTTTTATATACATTCTGACGTGCAAATTACAGGTTGTTGTTTTTCCTTAGTACAGTTACACGTGAGAATCATAAGCATGCTTTGGTTTTCCCGTGATATTATTTTCTGTGGTTAGACGAAACACTGAATATGCAATTTTGTTCATTATATACATTCCGCAATGCTAGGGACATGTTTATGATTATTAAGTATCGTCAGACAGTATGATACGGTTTGCGTATTAGTGCTTTTGTGTACCCTTGTTCTAATTGGCTGTAAGTAGACGTATTTAAAATTTTTTTTAAAAAAAATCGTTTTTTACGTACATTCCGGCCTGAAAGTTACAGGTTGTTGTTTTTTCTTAGTAGTCACACGTGAGGCTCGTGGTGATGCTTTGGTTTTCCCTTGACGTTATTAGAAGCCTAATTAATTTTTCTCATTTGTCCCTATGTACTTTAAAGTACAGACACATGTCCTTTGCATTTCGAAATGTACATAAAGTACCAAAAAAATGCACATTCATTATTTGTCTAATGGGAAAATCCAAAGCATCACCACGAGCCTGTAATGTGTAGACTACTAAGAAAGACCGCTATTAAAGCAGAATAAAGCAGAAACATGTTTCTGTTTTTTAAGTATTGTCAAATATTATGATTGGGGGTTTGTATAGATGCTATTATATTTGTCGTTTAAGTTCATTATTTATACATTCCGACATGCGAGTAACAGCTTGTTGCTGTTTTATTTTGTTTAGTCACACGTGAAGTTCATAATGGTATTATGGTTTTCCATTTACTTTTTACTCTGCGGTTATTTCGGAAAATTCACTGTTTTGATTGAACTGTACATTCTAACATGCATATTGTATGTAAGAGTTCGTCTTGAAGATGCAAGATATATTTGCAACTGGACGTTAAGAAACCAATTACCAATGACTTAATTATTTATGGTTAAACTAAGGTTTTTTTTAGGCTTGACTTATATTAATCATGATAAATAAATAGATTTTGTAGTCCTTGAATAGGCATAGTTAATTTTGTTACTGTATGTAGACTATAAACACAGCTCTGATCTATAAAAAATATCATTAAAATTTGCGAGGACGCGTGATCCTTAATCTTTTGGTCATACATGGCGTTATGTTTCCTTCGACTGGCTTTTTTAAATTCGTCTAGTCTCCAATTTTATACGGAAATATTCTAACTTGCTAAATATGCGATAACACTTGAAGCTCCCCCATTTTTAGAATGTGAATAATACTGGAAGATTGTAGTAGACAGTAAAAATAGTTCTAATTGAAAGTTTCCCCCTCCCCCTTTTCGTTGATAATGTGAATAATACTAACAGTCTGTGTAGGTGAAATGTGAATAGTTTTCTCTTGTTTTGTTAACACAATTGTTATTTACCTGCCAACTATCGTTCATATGTAATAATATCACAAAAGTATAATTGATAATCTTTTATTGTGTGGATTCGCATGTTACAATTCTGTCTTGATGGCATATAAACAAGAGCAATGTGTATACTAAACCTAGTGTCTACAAAACCACTTCTGTTGCTTCTGCACGTTTTGAGTTATGAATTTTTCTTCTCCCGAATGAACACGTAAATGATGGCGGTTACAAAAAATAATAAAACGATAATTTAACAGAAATGAGATAAGACAGCAAATACCTTTATAATAGCTTAGTAAACGGTTTTTACATTTAAGACACGATAGCAAAAATATTATAAATTATAAATAATCGAATTGTATATACGATATATTTTGAATAATTTCGCTCATATCTACAAACGAAGAAAACAACATGGCTATGGTTGTGTTTATATTGTTAATCTATATTTTTAAGTGCCAAAATATCATAGTGTGTCCTTTTAAAGCGTTGGTGCAGTGCTGTGCAGAAGGCTGCTGTGATATGTAAGCATGCAAACTAGACAGTCAAATACCGCTGGATATGCGGTATGGGTTATAGTTAATTGTTGAAGAACGTACCATGACATACATGTAGCTGCCTACTCTTTCTTCATATGGTCTCTGGTGGAAAGTTGTTACATTGGAAGTTTTACAATATCTTCATATATTTATATATATATGCAACGTCTCATTTCATTCAAATATGTACAAAGGTTAGCAAATTATCGGGGAAAAACATCTTGTACACCTCATATACATTAATTTCTACTAATGCACATCAACACAATAGCATAACTATGCACTAACCTTTACAAAACCCAACCCAATACCACAGCAGTCACAATGTCCCCATTCATTTGTATCATATAATATCAAATAATACGTGATGCAAATCTCTGCTGGTAAGACATGTACTGTCCGATATATCAAATATGGAGAATGATTAACGACTACTTTAATTACCACGGTACCCGCACTATAAATCGCCCATTTCAACATGCATTCATTCTAGATTTTAACCAATATTCATTGATACTTGTATATCATACGCTGAATAAGTAAATGACATATACTCAAGTTTCATTTGTACTTAATTATTTGACTTGATTTAAAGATCCTGCAATTGATAAACAATTAAAAGGATAAATGTCCAAAACATAGAAAATGTGCAATTGAATGATAATTGTCAAACATAAGACAATACCATGATAACAGATAATTGAAAAAGCCCAACGCCAATCAACAGTCTTTATATAACCATCCATATATTGAAACTCGACAAAACACAAGTGAAATTGCCGCATTTGCCAGTGTCTGGACAAAAGTTTAAGAAGGTTTGTTAATTGTATGCGAGATTTCAATTTTCAAGCAATTAGAATTACTAAGAACATGCCTTTATTTGCTATGTTCAAATGTGTTAAATCAACGTACCATAAAAATTACACTACAACCATTATAGTGTAAGCAACTTGACAAATCTTCATGACATACATCCGAGTCTTATATTTTTGAAGACAAAATGCTTATTACACATATCGATTTATTTCATAAGCATTCAAAAAAGTAATGACTAGTTGCAGAGGATCCATGTTTCACCAACTGCACTCTAGTATTTAACAAATTATGCAGAAATGATATAAAGATTTAATTAAGACATTTTTTGAAAAAGTATTTCCGAAGTTTATGAACTTTTGTCGCAAACCTTATTTTTTACATTTAAAGGGAAATAAATATAGAATTTACAGAATATGTCAGGACTAATAGGCCCCCAAGTAATCTTAAAACGTAAGCTTTTATAAACTAGCTCATTTATAAATAAATCATTGTGTACCAGGATTAAAAAAGAGTTAACATCAGACACACGTTTCGTCTTCAAAAAGATTCACATAAGAGCTGGATTAAATAAAAAAGGCAAAAAAAAAAAGAAGAAGAAAACGATATACAAACCATTGCGGGATTAAGATTCCGAAGCTTTTGCCAAATACATGCAGTTTAGGTAATCTATTCCTGGGGTAGAAAATCATCAGTATTTAAAAAAATAAATAAAACGTAAGCTTCTAGATTACACAGATAATACAAAATAAAATATATGTAACTACCTACCGTTAGATTACATCAGAAACCGCGGTAACTTTAAGTCTGTTTATAATATTTATACTTATTATACTTTCTATGTTACGTAATAAACCACTTATGATACGTCAGACCCTAGTGCTCTAATTACTAGTATTAATTACCATCCAAGATTTATTCAACAAGTGGTTATTTTTTTTTCATTTGAGTAAAACAAACTTACCTTGATTAGGGTGTAAGAATCCCGTAAATAGTTTTTAGAATAATTTATCCAAACTAATTCACATAATATAGATAAAGCAAAGTCTTTGGAAATAGAAACTGCAGATTTATGCGAATTCAAATCACACAAAAAGAAAAAAAAAAAGAAACTAATTTGATGAAAATGACAACTGGCACTTGTTACCATATTCTTTGCAACTTTTTTGATTGACGGGATACCACGTGCTGATCTATTATTTGTCTGATGATACGAAACATGTATCTACGCTAGACTGAGAATGGGGATCTCCCTTCATAGGAAGTGACGTTTACATGCTTTTAGCGCCAATTAGATAAACACGTGGTTGAAAATTATTCTCAAATCAGGTAAATAAATTGATACATCGTTTGCAGTGTAAATAACAAGATTTCTTATAGGTAATTGGTCGATATCAATTCATTACTGTCAGAGTTATTTTCCAAGGTATTTTTATTCCGTTATAAATGATGCGTTTTTGCACCTCTGGTGATTGATTTGTGATAAATTCGACACACGTGCATGTTTAACCTTGGCAAATGTCCTGACATATTCATTGCGAATTTTCTATAATGATTTATTGAAGAATAATTGCAATATTTACAACATATGTCTTTTATAAGTTGTGATAAGTTTCTTATTATTG
>CM034358.1:90630875-90724270 GCA_019925275.1 Mytilus edulis
CCAGAAAGATGAATGTTAAAGTGATCCCATAGTAATTGTGCTAATAATAATTTTTATGGTTTGTAGTTAAAAAGAGCTTATATGTCGCGACATATCGTTAGTTAATGTATGTATATGATATTTGAAATATTTAGCACATTCTCAAATAAAAGTGCAAAATCAATATAAAGTTTGTTCATTCCAAGGTTGCAACTGTATACTTAATATAAATATAAAAAAAGATACTAAAGAAGATATGAGGTAAAAGGTTATAAGTTTGTCAAAGATACTTTCTTCTGTAAATTTCAATCCGTTTGTCTATGGATTCAATTAATAAGCAAATATACAACGTAACATGACAAGCTTACATTTGATTCGAGCGCCACTGATGAGTCTTATGTGGATTAAACGTACATAATGATAAGCCAGATATCTGTGGTTAGTTTTTAACTTTTAAAAATGTACGTTTAAAGTAATAAGATGCATCGGATTATTAGATTCACATTGGATCATAAGTTATAGGTTTAACATTTAAAACCAGAGTAACTAAAGACTCACAAAAGCAAAGGACATTTACATCAACAGTTATAAATAATAAATAAGAAACAACACGAACTCCACTAAAAACCGGGAGTGAATACATGAGTATTTTTTTTAAAACAGAACATGTGGGAAAGACTAATGTGTAGGATACAACTCTATATATATCATTTCAAATGGTAGCCTATAAATAGTTTTTTGCAGATTAATACAACAATTGTAACGGTTAAATTAGTATACAATACACAATTTCAAGGGGACAGCAATCCATCAATTTTAACTAACACAATCGAACTGATAGTTCTGTAGATGGGCGACTACTGACAAAAGCATATAACTTATCACCATCGAATAGGTAATCAGACATATCTTATGTTGATTCGACAGTACTGTTTCTCTGATATAAGGCAGATACTTGAAGGGATTATGGGAAATTATGTATAAAGTGGTTGTCATCTGATAAAATCTTCAATATAAGTGGATAATACGGAGCCTTACTTACCTCTAGTGGAAGAAGCAACACATTTGAAACCAAGTATACTTATGAAATATTAGTTAACACTTATCTTCAAATTTTATATGCCAATTGTTGTTTATATTAAACTGACCTTTTGTCATCTGCGTCATTCGATCAATAGTAAAACAGCAGGAATATCAAACTCCCAGGTAATTTCAAAACGGAAAGTTCTAATGAAATGTCAAAATCAAACACATTAAACGAATGGTTCACGGTGATATTTTTGACTTGGTACCTGCATTTTCATCTGTAAATAACTCATTGAAATTTTATTACTTTATATTCACACGTTTCCATTTTGCAATTGAATCAACTAAAAAAGAAAAAAGAAGCATGTATCAATGCCCTCTATCCCTTTTGCAATGAATAAAAAAACCCATTTAAATGCACCTTCGAATAAAATTAAACCTTAAACAAACTAAGGAACTTGTAGCTAGATTGTTGAAGATGATAGGATGTTGTTCTTTATTCACAGTTATATATAGATTTTGTAAACAAGGTTTAAAATTTTTCAACGTTGTAAACTGTATGCCCGAACCCCAACTGTTTTATCCATTCTAAAGTTCTACCTATATTCAAAATAATGAAAAAGTGTTAATTAGTTTTTTTACTTTAAAAGCACGAACATTTTTTCACTAAGATTAAGAAAAAAAAATAATCATTCAAAAATACATGGTTTTTATACTATATACTCTTCATAAAAATAAATAATGAAAAGAACATTTGCATCAAGAAGCTGAAAAACAACTTCAATGTAAATCTAATGTCTAATCAGTGATATATACAAGGTTCATGAAGATTGATATTGAGATAAAATATCAATTCGTTACGTCACCGTATGATAACATATGACGTTATCTAAAGATTATCACATTAATTGGTAATAATCGATCACTAATCGCTTTCTATGGCTGCCAATCTGCAAGGTTATCCTTTGCGATTGTATCTAAAGAGTCAGTCATTTTGTGATTTTTGCTAAAAGTTAGTTACCCACGGAACATATTCAAGTTTATCACTCAGACTTTTCAAATTTGCTTTGTGCAAATACGAAAATGAATTAAATACATCTGTTTTGTTATTACCTGTCGAATTAAACGTTTCGATCATGCAAAATAAATATGTTTGCACCGAGATAATATGTGAAGATATAAAGATATTTTAAAGCTATCTCATATCTCAATAAGTTACTGACCGTTTCTGAGTTCGGAACAGAACATCTAAGCTACGAATGCTTTTGTTTGACAATTCTGCTACATACTTTTTTTTCGAACCTTTGTATATATAAAGAAATAAATCTAGTTATACCCGTTAACATGTCGAAAGTTATTCTAGGTACAGGTCCAAAGTTAATCCTTTTTAAACCTGTTTACGTTGAATAAATTGTATTAGTTTCTCTTGTTTCCATACTTCTAGGTACACTTGTTTGCATGACAAGGCAAACAATATCTAGTAGTTACATCCGTTTACTTGACAAAAGTTAGGCCGTGTTCACATAGACCTAAACACGGTGTTGTGTTAGTGTAACTCACACGTAATCTAAACACAAGTACGTTCCCTTTGATTAAACTCAATGTTTACATGTAGTTAAAATCATGTTTTGTCTACTTGCAGTCGATAGTCAATATAAGCCTTGTGTAGGTTAAGTGTACACAAAACTAGGCATTTAGAACATTAGTTTTACCATATATATTTCAGGAAGAAACGATTTTTGAATAAAATTTCTGTACAGAAATATATGTCTAAACTTGATATATTCATAAGTTATAAAAAAAACTTTACATTGCTTTATAACCCCCTTATCAAAACTCAAAGCATCATCATTGCCGAACACATAATTCATTTGAAAATGTCTTCCCGAATCGACTGGACGTACACGGAAATATTGGCCACCGTTTGCATAATACTCCTTGGAGAAGAAATATCGTTTGAAAGAAACAAAAAAGATAAAAATGAAGTGATCCTTAACATCTCAATCCTTTTTTTCGTCTGTAAGCACGCTGCTGCAGATTTTTTAAATGCATAATCGAGACATCTTTAGTATCTGTAAACTACTACAAATCGTCAAAATGGCTTTCATAAAGAAGCAAACACTTAACTTCTAGAAAGGGGAAGGTATATTTTTTTTCTGAGTCAGTATTGTTTTAGCGCGAACGTTTTTATTAAGTTCTTGCGATGCCAGCAATCAAAAACTTTTTTCAATATTTAACACTGTAATGTATGGGAAACTCTGGATTCAGAAAATTGGTGTTTTTTTTTTTTTTTTTTTTTTTTTTATCAAATTGAGGATCAGAATATGTTTAAATCAAAAGATCCATCCCCTTTTTGAAGTAAAATGGTCGTTCCTTAACTACTAGAAAAGTTGTCCGAAAAATATGCATTCAGTTCTACGTAATGAACATTTAAATGACATATAGTTTACAAGTGTGAACAAATCTTATGTACAGGTAATTAAACAAGGCTTATACATGTAGATGTGAACAAATCTAATGTGAAACCAGTGTACATTACATTAAACTAAATGTAAACATGTTTACTGTACATAGCGTTTGGTGTGAACACGGCCTTATTCTGGTTACACTTGTTGACACTAAGAAAGCTATTATACCTACAACCGTTTACATGACACACACGTCTTTGCATGACGAAGGCTACCTGTTTAAATGACGAATTTTTGCGACTGTCATATAAGTAAGCTATAAAAAAGGTATAATCGACCATTTTCTTCATCGGAAAAAATGCCAATATCAAGTCAGGAATATTACAGTCGTCATCTATTGGTTTGATGTGTTTGAACTTTTGATTTTGTCATTCAATAAAGGACTTATCATTTTGACTTTTCCGCAGAGTTTGTTATTTTTGTAATTTTTTACTTTTTACAGGGCAGATGTTGTTCTATTTACAGCTATTTACATGGCGAAAGATTTTGTATTTTTCACCTGTTTACTTGACGAAAGTTATTCTATTTACACCTATTTACACAACAAAATTTATTTTAGTTCCACCTCTCACATACAATTACATATAAAGTATTTGAAATAAATGGTTTCAGTAACTATTCAATAAAATTCTCTCTATTCCCATGAAAAAGAAACCCTATTGCAACGCAAAGAAAGCAATGAACTCTAACAATAGCTGATTTGGATTCACAGAAACGGTTTTTGTATTTGTAAATAACGGGGAATAGATATTCAAACGCATTAGTCGAAAATAAACTGGCAATGCAATGGTGTTACCAAAAACGACCAGAAGACTGACAACAGTATAAATTATAAAACCAAATTCTGATCAACGAAACTTCTCCAAAAACAAGGGATGATCCCTGATGCTCTGGAACTGTATTGTGTAAGCACATCCTGCTCCATGCGAGGCACTCGCCGTATTGTTCCTGCATGTTTGCCAACAGTTTATTACCTTATACAGACTTTTCTGTGCAAAAAGTAAAAAAAATCGTGTGATGAATCAGAAATTTGACTAAATAAAGGCAACAGTAGTTCACCGCTGTTCAGAACTAATAAATCTATGGACAAAAACTAAAACTAAAACATATAAAAAGATACAAACAACAAGAAACGCTCGAAAACAAGGAACTTCTTTTATTGTAGAGAGCGTAATTATTTATATCAAGCAAGGAAGCTGTGCAGTAATAGAAGGAAATTATTTATTTATATTTAAACGTTTTAAAAGTTCAATTTTACCAGCATTTTGTGTGGCTGACCTTAGTAGATTTAGTATTTAAGGTATTGAAACATACTATAATGTATGCATGCCTACATTTGAAGTTGGTTCTTAGAGTCCTTTATAATATTCCACTAATATAAGGCGAAGAAGAATATCAATATCAAATAGCTTTTTTTCAGTTGATACCTCGCAGCTTTCACAATAGCTCAGATATCATCTATAACTTAGAGGAGACAGTCTGATCTAATATAAAACATATTATGACAGACCGTGGTAAAATGGGGCATTCATATCATTAGGTAAATGTATTATAATTTATCTTTGTTGACGCAGTTACATTTATAAAGCTCAACATTGCACATTCTGCAGATTTGAAAATCACTTGCACTAATTTAAACAAAAATGACATGACGCAAACTTAAATGTATCTTTAATGTTTTTTCTATATTCAACTGTAGTTTTGTGATTTTAGTTTTTATATCTTAAATTTTACAGATGCCGTTGACAAATTCACCACACTTTCTTGTTTGGATAAGTTATCAAACAACCATTCTGTAAATATCAAGGTGTATAGGTAAAATATAAGCCGACTTTATTGCATATGTGGTATCCTTTAATAGAAGTTTATTTGGCAAATGAAATTACTAGTCAGCACGAACACGTGAAGTAATGGTTCAAATATTGCCTTCTGTGTTTATATCTCTGATTCCTTGCTATACCTCTGTCGTTTGTTTTGGTTATTGTGTTGGATTATGGATTTTCAAATATTGTTGCTGCAATTCGATTTTGAAAGGCATTTAGCGCACCAACATTAGGATTGTCAATGATAGTTTTCTTTATAAGGAATGTATCAATAACTCCTTCACAAGGCTTTGCTATTATATGAGCAACACGACGGTTGCCACATGTTGAGCAGGATCTGCTCACCCTTCTGGAGCACCTGAGATCACCCCTAGTTTTTGGTGGGGTTCGTGTTGCATATTCTTTAGTTTTCTATGTTGTGTCATGTGTACTATTGTTTGTCTGTTTGTCTTTTACATTCTTAGCCATGGCGTTGAAGTTTATTTAAGATTGATGAATTTGACTGTCCCTCTGGAATCTTTTGTCCCTCTTTTTCAACTGCATGCTAAATATATTAAAAAAAGATGTGGTATACATGAAATGTGACTACATACTCTTCATCAGAGCAGAGGTTATTTATTTGTCCAAACATGCGTTTTTTTTCCAGACATTTCAATTCTTTTGTCTATGGATTCAATTAATCAGCGAAAATACAACGTAACATGACAGGCTTACATTTGATTCGAGTTTCACTGATGAGTCTCCTGTGGACTAAACCACATGTTCGACGTACATATTAATAAACCAGATATCTGTGGTTATTTTTTAACTTATAAAATGTACATTCAAACTTCCAACTTTAAAATTTCTTTTTTTTTTAATTTAGAAAAGTAATAAGATGATTTACATTGGATCATAGGTTATAGGTTTCACATGTTGGTGTAACGTTTTCAAACAGAAACTACGGGAAAGACTAATGTGTATGATATAACCCTACAATGTTTAATTTTAAATGTTAGCCTTCAAATAATTTTCTGTTTTATTTTTACATGTTATTTTGATACATTGCACCACGAATGGAACTAAGGATAGGCGACAGAACACAGGTCAAGCACAATTGTGCTCACCGAATCGCAGTTTTAATTTAAGCACCTTCTTTTTGCATGAATGTGTTACAAAAAGTATAATCATCAACTCATATAGGGAAGCAGGCTTATATGGGGACGAAGTCCCCAATAACAGTAGAAAATTCAATAAAAAAAAAAAATACGGGAAAATTTCCCGAATTTTTCATTGTACTAATGAACTCAAAATCGTTCAAATCTTTTTTTGTCGCCTTTTTGAAATCCCGGACCGGCGCCGAAATCTACATTGTACTTCCCTTTTCCGGTCTCGTATTGTATGAATCTTTGAGTAAAATACATATTTATCAGTCTTGTATTTAATAGGAAGGAATGCAATACCAATTTAATTTTTAATAATTCTTTGATATGAAATAACGTTACCTGATGATAGCGTTTCTTTGTTTACATTCCATATGACGTCATAGTTAAATAACGTCACAACTAAAATCCCTAACAACAGAACCAAAATCGGAAACGTTACGGTATTTCCGTTTCTTTGTTTTAACAAATATTTAAGTTACAAAAAAATAATTCATACAGACTTCGTCCCCATTTACAGGTAATGCCTGCCTCATATTAATAGTGTACACAAGACGTGCGTTTCGTCTACAGAAATCGATGAAGAACAAAAACGAAGATAATTAAATTAATTAATGTACGAAAAAGACGTGTTGATTCCAATGCATATTCAAATGTCTATTTTAATGCCTCGACTATAATGTTCTTGCAGATAAACGCAACAATTGTAACATGATTTATCGCGGTAAAATCAGTATTATACAGTACCGATTTCAAGGGGAGAGCAATCCATCAATTTTAAGTACCACAATCGAACTGATCATTCTGTAGATGAGCGACTACTGATATAACTTATCACAATCGAATAAATAATCAGACATATCTTATGTTGATTCGACAGTACTGTTTCTCTGATATAAGGCAGATACTTGAAGGGATTATGGGAAATTATGTATAAAGTGGTTGTCATCTGATAAAATCTTCAATATAAGTAGATAATACGGAGCCTTACTTACCTCTAGTGGAAGAAGCAACACATTTGAAACCAAGTATACTTATGAAATATTAGTTAACACTTATCTTCAAATTTTAGATGCCAATTGTTGTTTATATTATAGTGACCTTTTGTCACATGCGTCATTCGGTAGACAGTAAAACAACAAAAATATCGAACTCCGAGGAAAATTCAAAACGGAAAGTTCTAGTCAAATGTCAAAATCAAACACATCAACCGAATGGATAACAACTGTCATATACCTGAATTAGTACAAACATTTTCTTGAAATTCATTGAAATTTTATAACTTTAACATTATTTTAACATTCTTCCATTTTGAATTTCAAGTAAAAAAAAGGGGGAAGGATATAGATCTTTTCCGTTTGCAACTTCAAATTTAATTGAACACGGATGCAAGTAGCAATGCCCTTCATCCCTATCACAATGATAACAAACATATAAAATCCGTTGTGGAATAATTACCGATTTAAAATTTATACTGAAAATATTTTACAAGGAAAATAAAGCTTGTTTGGTGGAGATGATATGATATTTTTCTTTATTCACATTTTTATATACATCTTTACCAAGGGTTTAATATGTTCACTGTGTTAAACTGTTTGCTCAAACGCAACTAATGTATCTTCTTCAATGTTCCACTTATATTCAGAATACTGCAAATTGTTGGTTTTTAATTTTAAAAGCAGGAAGATTTTAGTCACCATTCAATAATACATAGCGATTTCATACAATATACGTATGAAAATAGATATCGAAGAAGAACATATTAAATCAAGAAGTTGAAAAACAACTGCAATGTCAATCTAAGTTCTAATCAGTAATAGAAACAAGGTTCATGCACATAGATATGTAGATAAAATGTCAATTCGTTACGTCACCGCATGATAACATATGACGTTATCCAAGGTTTATCACATTACCGGGCAATAATCGATCACTAATCGCTTTCTTTAGTCAAAGATGGCTGCCATTTTACAAGGTTATCTTTTGTGATTAGATCTAAAGAGTCAGTCATTTTGTGGTTTTTACTAAAACTTAGTAACCCACGAAACATATAATACATATTCAAGTTAATCACTCAGACTTTTCAAATTTTCTGTGTGCAAATACGAAAAATGAATTACCCACATCTGTTTAGTTACATTACTTGTTGAATTAAACGTTTCGTTCATGGACAAAAAAAAAAGAAAGTCAGCACCGATTTAATATATAAAGCAATGCCCTCTATCCCTATTACAATGAATAAATACCCTTTTTAAATTCTACTACGAACCAATATAGAGTAATAAATAGCTCGTGTTGCTCATGTTATTACAAAACCGATTAATAAAAGTCATGAAAATAAAACTAGTTGTCACGAAGAGCAAGAAAAATTCCCAATCATTCAATATTATTGACGTCTAAAATTTCCTGACGTCAGACACGCGAATCAATGAATGTGTTTGTAGATATATGTTTTTGTGTTCTGTTAAATTGTTCCTTTTAAAATTGTTACACCATGATGACTGCTGTACCCATATTTTGACTACTTTCTTTAGTATGTCTCTTTAGTTCACGCATCATTGTAAATATAACGGAATTTAATGAGATTGTCATCAAAGTGAGAGGGTTAGCGCTATAAAACCAGGTTAAATCCACCATTTTCTACATTTGAAAATGCTTGTACAAAGTCAGAAATATGACAGTTCTTGTCCATTCGTTTTTTATGTGTTTTGTTATTTGATTTTGCCATGTGATTATGGACATTCCGATTAAATTTTCCTCTTAGTTCAGTATTTTTGTGATTTTACTTTTTACATAGCAATTTCATACAATATACGTATTGCTCTTCATAAAAAACAAATATTGAAAAGAACATTTGCATCAAGAAGCTGAAAAAAAAAACTTCAATGTCAATCTACATTCTTATCAGTAATAGAAACAAGATTCAGGCACATAGACATTTAGATAAAATGTCAATTCGTTACGTCATCGCATGATAACATATGACGTTATCCAAGGTTTATCACATAACCCGGCAATAATCGACCACTAATCGCTTTCTTTAGTCAAAGGTGGTTGCCAATCTGCAAGGTTATCCTTTGTGATTAAATCTAAAGAATCAGTCATTTTGTGTATTTTGCTAAAACTTAGTAACCCACGGAACATATTCAAGTTTATCGCTCAGACTTTTCAAATTTGCTGTGTGTAAATACGAAAATGCATTTCCTACATCTGTTTAGTTACATTACCTGTCGAATTAAACGTTTCGGTCATGCAAAAAAAATATGTTTGCACCGAGATAATATGTGAAGATATAGAGATATTTTCAAGCTACCTCATATCTAAAGAAGTTACAGACCATTTCTGCTAATTTTAAATGAAATTCTTATCAATTACAAGACATCTACTTATCTACAGAAATGCAAAACATTTAATAAAACTGAAATCGGAAGAGAACGGTTAAAATATAAGTGCTTTTGGTTGACAATTATGCTACTTGTTTTCAAACCTTTGTATATAATACGAAATTAGTCTAGGAATACCCGTTGACATGACGAAAGTTATTCTAGTAAATAAACTCATCACAGATACCAGGACTAAATTTAGTATATACACCAGACGCGCGTTTCGTATACAAAAGACTCATCAGTGTCGCTCGAATCCTAAAAAGTAAAAATGCCAAAAAAAGTACGAAAGTTGAAGAGCATTGAGGACCAAAATTCCTAAAAGTTTTGCCAAATACAGCTAAGGTAATCTATGCCTGAGGTAGAAAAGCCTTAGTATTTCAAAAAATTCAAAAATTTGTAAACAGTTAATTTATAAATATAACCATATCAATGACAATTCATGTCAGCACAAAAAGTGCTGACTACTAGGCTTGTGATACCCTCGGGGAAATTAATCTCCACTAGCAGTGGCATCGACCAAGTGGTTTACATGTCCAAAGTTAATCGTTTGACACCTGTTCACGTTGAGGAAAACTATGTAATTGTTTCGTCTAGTACTTCTAGTTCTAGTTGTTTGCGTGACGAAGCGAAAATTGTCTAGTTGCATCTGTTTACTTGACAAAAGTTATTCTAGTTACACTTGTTTACATGACGAAGTTTTGCGACTGTCATACAAGTGAGAGATTTAGTAAGCTATAACAACAGGTATTATCCTCTATTTTCTACATACGAAAAATATTAATACCATGCAAGTCAGGAATGACAGTTGTCATCTATTAGTTTTGTGTGTTTTGAGCTTTTGATTTTGCATTTTATAATGGATTATTCGTTTTGACTTTTCCTGACTTCATTGTTTTGTGATTTTACTTTTTAAATGGTGAATGTTAAATTCTATTTACACATATTTACATGGCGAAATTTTTTCTATTTTTCATCTGTTTACGTATCGAAAGTTATTCTATTAACACCTGTTTACATGACGAAAGTTATTCAAGTAACACCTATCACACAAAATGACATATTAAGTATTTGAAAATAAAAAAAATAATTCTACAATAGATTAGATATACAAAATCCTTTAAGGAGTAGACATGTTGATTTTAGAAAAAGCAAAACATTGAGTTTGGCATGGTAAGAAACCAGGTTTCAGTTCCTATACAATAGTATTCTCTCTATTTCCCCAAAAAATGAAATCGTATTGCAACGCGAAGATAGCAATGCACTCTAACAATAGCATATTTGGATTCACAGAGACGGTTTTTGTATTTGTAAAATAGAGGCAAAAAGATATTCAAACGCATTAGTCTATAACAAACTGACAATGCAATGGAGTAACCGAAAAGAAGCTGAAGACTGACAACATTATACAATAGAAAACCAAACTTCTCCAAAAATAAGGGATGATCCCTGGTGCTCTAGAACAGTATTGTGAAAGCTTGCGGCATTCGTCGTGTTACTTCTTTGCAAACAGTTCATTACCTGATACGTCCGATGAAGAAAGTCAACGTAGCAATGTGTAACAAATAATGCTGATTTGAAGAAATAAAATACTTTACATAGCATATAGAATGTAAATCTTTGATGTCAAAGTTGAGGGACATAATTCAACTAAATCACAAATGAGTCTTTTAAATACTTTACATGTATAGAATGTACTTTGTTTGGTGCTTATTTTGTTTCGATATTTAAAATCTATCAATTCCGCTTTAACACTACAGTTTCTTGTATAAGGTTAGCGATTCAGTCAGTGCATACAAAACACTTAACATAAAGACTGTTCTGATCGAAAAGAAAACACATCGTGTGGTGAATCAGAAGTTTGACTTATAAATATAACAAAGATAAAGCTAGAAACAGCAAGCAACGCTCGAAAACAAGGAACTTCTTTTACTGTAGAGCGCGTTATTATTTATATCTAGCAAGTAGTAATAGAAGGATCTGTAATACTAAAATAACGAGGTCCAATTTGTCAGCCGTCATGGGATAAAAACGACAAAAAAAAAAATCAACTTTATATATAGCTAATATGGGACAATGGTGTAGATTAAAAATTACACCACTCCAGACCCTTTTGTTTTCCACATAATTAATATTGCCAATAATTAACAAGTTCCGGGTCGATCCGATACCGATACCAAAAGTATATTCACCTGTTGCCTATTACTTTATCTGTACATTCCGTATCTGACAGGCGCATCACCAAACGGTGTCTTTATAATTTTGCTATATACACGGGTCATAACCCCACAGGGTTGACACTACTAAATTCAATCATTGTCAAATTGTTCCCTATTGTAGTATTTTAATCAGTAAGACTTTATTAGATAACAATACGAATACTAAAATTCTGGACTTAAAATAAGGCATATACAAATGTAGTTACAATTTTCAATTTGTTAGCGGGGATGACGTAAAACAGCGAGTCAAAGAATTCAACTTTATTTATAACTAATATAGAACAATGCTGTTCATTAAAAAATACTCCATTCCAGGCCTTTTTGTTTTCTAAATAATTAATATTGACAATGATTGATAAGTTCCAGGTCGACGGGTTCAAACAGAAAGATTTTAAAGCGGAGAAAACTGTGTATCTTAAAATCGGCATGACTTTATCAGATGACAATACCAATACTAAAATAAGGTTTACACACAGTTTTATACTTAAATTCAGTGACGGACCCGCGATATCATTGGTGTGTTCTTGTATTATTTATACTTAAACGTTTTGATAGTCCAAAACCACCAGCATATTGTGTAACTGACCTTAGCATGTTAAGTATTCAAGGTTTTGAAAAATATTATAATGTATGCATGCCTACATTTGAAGTTGGTTCTTAAAGTCTTAGAATATTTGACGAAGAATATAAATACCAGCAAGCTTTTTTTAACTTTCACAAAAAGAATGTTTTACAGTTGACACAGCGCTCAATAAAAACTAAAACTTTAGTAAGAATAAATTACTTCGTTATTCACTATATTTCATACATATCTTCTAAATTTAGAGGAGACAGTCTGATCTAATATAAAGCCATATAATTACAAATCATAGTCAAATGGTGTAATTTTATTATTATGTAAATGTATAATGACTTATCTTTGTTGAAGCAGTAAAGTTTATAAAGCACCACAATGCACATTCTTGAGATTTGACAAACAATAACACAAATTTACAAAAATAATATGACACAGGTTTAAATGTATCTTTTATAGTGTTGTATATTTAACTGTGATTTTACTTTTTTATATCGTATATTTTACAGATAATTTTAACAAACGCGCCAAACTTTCCTGTTTGGTTTAGGTATCAAACAACAATCATGTCAGTATCAAAGTGTATAGGTCAAAAATAAACTTCATTGCATATGTGGTGTCCTTTTATATGTATAACTCTTTAAAAAAGCTAGAAACAGCAAGCAACGTTCGAAAACAAGGAACTTCTTTTACTGTAGAGCGCATAATTATTTATATAAAACAAGGAATCTGTGCAGTAATAGAAGGATACTATTTATACCTTAACGTTTTAAAAGTTCAAAACCACCAGCATATTGTGTGACTGACCTTAGCATGTTTAGTATTGAAGGTTTGAAAATATTATAATGTATGCATGCTTACATTTGAAGTTGGTTCTTAGAGTCTTAGAATATTTCACGAAGAATATCAATATCAGCAAGTTTTATTTTACTTCCACAAAAAGACAATGTTACATAGTGGGGTTCGTGTTGCTTATTCATTAGTTTTCTATGTTGTGTCATGTGTACTATTGTTTGTCTGTTTGTTTTTTTAATTTTTAGACATGGCGTTGTCAGTTTATTTTTTTAGATTTATGAGTTTGACTGTCCCGCTGGTATTCTTCGTCCCTCTTTGACAGTTGATACAGCGCTCAATAAAACCAAAACCTTTAGTGAAAATGAATTACTCCAATTATCCCTATATTTTACAAACATCTTCTAAATTTTAGTGGAGACAGACTGATCTAATATATAGCCTTATAATTACAGACCATAGTAAAATGGTGTAATTTTATCGTTAGGTAAATGTATCATAGTTTATCTTAAATCAGTTAAGTTTACAAAGCACCACAATGCACATTCTCAAGATTTGACAAAAAAAACCACAAATTTACAAAATTATATGACACAGGCTTAAATGTATCTTTTATAGTTTTGTATATTTAACTGTATTTTTGTGATTTCATTTTTTATATCCTACATTTTACAGATGTCTTCAACAAACTCAACAAATAAACTCATCATAGTTACCAGAACTAAATTTTGTATATACGCCAGACGCCGTTTCGTCTACAAAAGACTCAAATCAGTGACGCTCGAATCCAAAAAAGTTAAAAAGGTCAAATAAAGTACAACGTTGAAGAGCATTGAGGACGAAATTTCCTAAAAGTAAACTTTCTTGTTTGGTTAAGATATTAAACAACCATTATGTCAATTTCAAGGTGAATAGGGCAAATATAAACAGACTTCATTGTCCTTTTTTATATATAATTCGTAGATGCAATCAACATATTTATCAATCGTAATTGAAATTACTACTCAGCAAAAAAACAAGAAGTAATGTTTCAAATATTGCATTCTGTATTCATAGCCCTGATTCCTAGCTATACTTTTATCGTTTGGTTTTGGTTATTGTATTGAATTTCAAATTTTAAAATATTTTTGCACTCAACGCTTTCATGGAATATAAGGCACCAACATTTAGAGTGTCTATGATAGTTTTCTTTAGTAATGAATGTATCAACAACATCCATCACAAGTAATTGACTGCTATACAAACAAACGGAACAGAATGAACAATGCGACATTTCATTTAGATATTCAGAACTCCGAGGAAAAATCAAATGATAATACACACCAAACGAATAAACAGCAACTGTCATATTCCTGACTTGGTACAGGCATTTTCATAGATGTTTTTTGTAGAAAATGGTGGAATGAACCTGATTTTATAGCGCTAAACCTCTCACTTGTTTAAAGATCAAGTTTTTAAATGTTGATTTAAATCGTTTTGTTTCTCTGTATTGTGATCGTATTCATTTGGTATTATGCTTCTGTATATTTTATTGAATGAAAGTTTTCTATTAATAATGTTTGGGTTTTGTATTGTTTTTGGCAAATTAATAAAAACCTATCGTAACCATAACAGAATTAATTTCTTTCTATGATTCCATTATACAACAGCATTCCATAGTTATCAAAGGTATCAAGATTATAATTTAGTACGCCAGACGCGAGTTTCGTCTACATATGACTCATCAGTGACGCTCATATAAAAATTTAGTAAGCCAAAGTACAAGTTGAAGAGCATTTGGCATCCACAATTCCAAAAAATTGTGCCAAATACGGCTACGGTAATCTATGCCTGGGTTAAGAAAATCCTTAGTTTTTTTATAAAACATTCAACATTTTCTTCAATTGGCACTTTGTACAAAATGTTACATTGATATTTTTTTTTAGAATATCTTAAATCGTATAATAGTTTTTAATTGTTCACAAGTATTGCGAGTCAAAATATATCAGTAATATGAAGTATAAATCCTATAGTGCATATTATTCTTTATAAACAATTTATCATCTCTCATTAACATAATGTAAAAGAGGCAGCTTAATCTTACATAATGCAAATTTATCGCTGTAGAAAGATATGAATCAATTTTTATTATTTGAAGTTACTGAAGTAATTGTTGATAAATTACATACTCATCACATGAATTTTAAAATTACAGCATACTTTGTTAAAATGTAACAATTAGGTTTCAATAAGATTAATCTAGAAAACTCACACTGTTTTGGTGGAACAAACATGTACTTACAAAAGTTAACAGTGCAGACACAAACAGAACATTTATCGACTACTCAACTCTCTATGGTGTATTTTCAAATGATACAGAACAAACTTCCGCCACAAGTTTTGTTGGTATTTGTCTTGCTCCGTCTTTACTTTTCTATGTTATGTTTCGTGTATTATTGATTTCCTGTTGGTATTTTATTTTATTAGACAGGTGTTGTCAGTTTATTTTCGACTAATGTGATTGAATGTCGCGCTAGTATCTTCGACTCCCTTAAACTACAATTAATAAATAACAGTACTGTAGTTGGAGAGTTGCTGCCATCAATTGTCAGGTAGTCGCAAATGCAACTCTTCAACTACAGTCTTCCCATTTCGAACGCATTACAAAAAAGTGGTTATTGATTTTAAAAATGCATAGATATAAAATTAAAAAAAAACATCACGAAATTTCAAGATTGATTTTTGCGCGTACATGTCAAAGCAAAACGTGACGTCAAACAATATAAACTTTCAAACTGAAGGCTATTCTGTTAATTTATAGATTCAAATCTGCATACACATCACATAAACTCGGCGTTGTGAGTTTTTTTGTTTTTTTTGTTATCATATTGGAGTAATCGAACAATTGTTTATCTAAGAAATGCAATACTCCAAGTAACTCACTCTTTAGTGACGACATGTAAACCGTGAGTTGAACGGAACAGAAAACCCTTGTACATCAATACTGCATTAGAAGTGCACTTTAAACGCACGAAATTGTTATAGTGTTATTTACATTGATAAGCATTGGGTCGATCTCTCTTCTGGTGGAATGTTTGTCCCCGAAGGTAAAATCAGCTTGTCAGTAGTCAGTACTTCGTTATAGACTTTTGAAACAGCGCATTTTGATAAAGATCCTGTTAAATTAAAAACTGATCAATTACGTTTGTTCATATTCCATTTGGCAAATTTGACCTCAGGTTATAGTTTTGTTTTGCCCTCTTCTGTGTTGACATGAGTTATTGATATGGTCATTTGTTTACAAAGCTTTTAAATTTTGAAATACGAAAGTTTTCTACCTCAGGTATAGATTACCTTACATTTGACAAAACTTTTTTATTCCTCCTCAATGTTCTTCAACTTCGTACTTTATTTGGCCTTTTAAACTTTGTTGTATTCGAGAATCATTAGTGAGTCTTTTGTCGACGAAACGCGCGTCTGACGCAAATGAAAATTACAATCCTGGTATCTATGATGAGTTTATTTGTACATTCCAATGTTAAGATTTCAGTGTTTCTTAATTAATCGAGAAAAGCGATGTATAAACATACTTTATGTATTCAGTGGTTTTTTTTACTGTTTGTGCTATCTTTTATGAGTAAAATATTAAAAAGCCAATATGAATGATTACTTGATGAAAATAAACAGCATTCAAAAATCTTAGATAAGCTGTGCAATTTTTTTTATATTTGTGGCGAAGTTTTTCGTTGGTTTTGTTTTGGTCTTTTGGTCTTTTTTATTTATTTTGACGTTTGTTTTGTGGTTTTGTTTTGGTCTTTTGGTCTTTTTTATTTATTTTGACGTTTGTTTTGTTTATTGGACAATTATTTAATTACTAAAACTCCCTGCACTACGGAGTTCGGCAACATTCTAAGCAAATGAACAACGTTTTTATGGCTGTTCTTCATATCAAAGTCACAACGTAGTAAACAACAGGGGAGAAAAAGCAGTTCAAAACGGCATAATCATTTGTTTTTGTAATTCATTTCTATAGAAACTATCAATAAATTGCAGTGCGTTTGTGAAAAAGGCTATTTATGTTTTAGAAATAGCTGTTTAAAATTTTTAAACATGTACATCTGTGAAATAGTATTGCAAAATTCAGATTTGATTAAGTTTAATATATGTTACTGCACTATTAATGTCATCATTTAATCATGATTTATAATATATTGATTTGTTTTTATAAGTAACAGACTACGCAACAGACATCACTTATAACATAACAACTGATAATTACAAACGAGAAACATTATCAATCATACAAACAATTATTTAGAAGCGGGTATATATGTCAAAGTTAAGATACTATGATCTTTATATTTACCCTAAAAAACTAAACTAAACTAGGTTACAAAAAAAAATGGCAAAAGATACCATAGGGACAATCGTTACTCAAAAGCAAAAACGAAAGACGAAAGACATAAACACAAAACAGGAAATTAAATAATAAAAAATGAGCATAGAAATAAAAAAATAAACAAAACAAAACAGAAAACTTTGGGAGGTAATATTAGTTGTTAATGTCAAAGTATTTATTGAATAGTTGACTCCTTCTTTTTTTCTTTTAATAAGGTTTGGATTTAAAAACTGTTTGGCCTCGGCGAAATGCAAAAACTGTGTTAATTAAGAAATGAAAGTGACAAACACATTGCATATTAATGTCGTTTAAGGGATACTTTCAACCATTTCTTCTCAAAAAAGATATGAGTACATTTTTTTTTAGTTTTAATATATTTATTCCTCGAAATTTTACAATTATATGATCATACAAAAGTATATAATACCAAAAGCATTTGGAAACAAGCTTTATATTTATTTATTTCATAATGTGTTTTTTTTAAAGTTATGATAAGAGTAGTAAGTGGCAGACTGGTCAAAAGAGACCAAATCATAAACTTGAACATATTTTTTTTAATAATTGTTTTCCTTCATAATACTCTGTAAAAGTAAAATCAAGCATTTTAATAGTTGTTAACGTTCATATTTACAGACCCGAAATATCAGTGGAGACAATTTTTAAGACGCCCCCACCAAAACAACATATGAGAAAAATCATAAAACAAAATGTCTAAATATAATATAACTATAAAACACTATTCTGGGTAACATTTTGCATGATTGTTTTATTTATAATGTAACTCTATGCCTTTGCCATTTACTTCCATTTGGCTGACGAGCATGTGTAATAATCAAACAGGTGGTACAAATAAACAGTCTTTACTTATTTATTATATCTCGTCCATATTATATTCAGCTAATTTGTTAGTAAACGAAAACATACCTTATTATTATGCAATAACAAATGAAGTATCTTATCCGATACTTTTTTTTTGTAAATCTAATTTTGGTTTTTGGCTTCATTTCACTATACGTATAAAAATAAGGCGATAAGATATGATTGCTACTAAAACGTCTACCCAAAAGAGTCCAGATGACGTGCCTGTGAGCAACCATCAACACTGAACGACATCAAAGCCGCTAATTAGCTATGTTGTTATGTAACACTTTTGTTTCAGATAAAGATGACGGTTAGTACATATTAAAATGTTTAAACCCGCTGCATTTGTTTGCTCTTCTCCTAAGTCAGAAACCTGATGTTAGATAGTTCTCGTTTCTCGTTTTTTTTTGTACAGATAAGACCCTTGGTTTCATCGTTTGAATGGTTTAACAGTAATCATTTTGGTGCCCTTTATAGCTTGCTGTTCGATGTGAGCTAATGCTCCGTAGTAAATACCGTACTCTGACCTATAATGGTTTACTTATTCAAATTGTGACATGGGCGGAGATTTGTTTCACATACATAAGTATTCCTATTTCTGCATAAAAACGTTACCAATTCAGCACTGTAATAAGATCATTGAATATTGTTTTTATTGGTATAAATATTGATTTTGTTATCAGTAAATTAAAAGCAAACTACATATTACTAATATGTTACATAAACACATTCATGGATCTACAATATGTCGCTACCTGTATCTTGGCATCGCACAAGGTCATGTTTTTCTATGACTGTTTATAACGTCTTTACACTTAATCCATTAGATGTTGGATGTTATAAAAAAAAAGATGTGGTATGATTGCCAATGAGACAACTGTTCACAAGAGACCAAAATGATACCGACATTAACAACTATAGTTTACCATACGGCATTAAACAACGAGCAAAGCCCATATCGCATAATCAGCTATAAAAGACCCAGATAAGAAACTGTAAAACAATTCAAACGAGAAAACTAACGGCCTGATTTATATAAAACAAAATAAACAAACATAAATATGTAACACATAGCTGAAGGCCGTACGGTGACCTACAGTCCTTAATTTCTGTGTCATTTTGGTCTCTTGTGTAGAGTTGTCTCATTGGCAATCATACCACATCTTCCTTTTTATATATGGTATTTACAATTTGTAACAAGAAAAAAGACAATAGCAATATACGAATGGTTACAATGAGCACAGACTAACAAAAATGTGGCGTCCTTTATGTTGTTACTACTACATGTATCATATTATTATACAGGGAGGATGGTTGCTCATAGAAATTTTGAACATATATTACCAGCCATTGGGTATAAATCGTTACTTTTATCAAACTGGCTAACAATTTGATATCAAACTTAATTTTAGCAAATAGCGAAAAAAGAGAGAAGATGCTAGATGGTACTATAGTCAATTATTCTTCATAAACATGAATGACGCTTGAAAACACATATTTATGTAATTCACTCTTCTGCGACCGAAACCTTTAAAAGGAAAGACGCGAGCGAACAGGTTGGGGATAAAATAAGCCAGAATTTATCGTACTGCTTAACATCTTTAATGCCTATACGTTGTAGTGATTAAGCTTGTAACCTGATTTTGTAATGATACGTAAGCTATCATAGGCAACGTTGTATTAACTATGTAAAAACTCCTTGTATGTACAAAAGCATTTTTGCTTGCATTCGCTGCTAAAACATCACACAGATGACATCTTTCATTTTTGTAATATTCCGGAAAGCCGGAAAAACAACCATGGTTTGCTACTTTTCGGATTACAAAAAGAATAACAACTTCCTGTTCTAATATGCTACCCTCTATGTAGGTCTCGTATGTATATTCTACATTTAATTTTATCCTGTAGCGCTTGAAAAAAGTAAAACCATGCACAAAAACTCCGAGGAAAATTCAAAAAGGAATGTCCCTTATCAATTCGCAAAATCAAAATCTCAAAACTTCAAAGGAATGGAAATTAACTGTCATATTCCTGACTTGGTACAGGCATTTTGTTATATAGATTTTTTCTTATGAATAATTATCTTCTAAATCTCCCTGTTATTTGAATTTTTACTAATATTAATAATTTTTCTATTGTCTAGATATTTCATGATATGATTAAAATAGACACCTTTCGAGTTCGATGCATTTCCGTCAAAAATTTTGGTTTTAGTGAACGTCATTTGTGCGTTTAGGGGCTTCGTCACTTCCATTCCAATGTTGAGCGAGTTGTTGGAAAACTATAATTCTATATTGTACAAACTATTCGGAAAATTGAATTCTCAAAATTGACAATCAGCACTGCTGTGATTAGGGAATTGTCATTAAGTACCTACAGAACAACCATTATTTCTAGTTTATCCTTCACAATGACGATCACTAAGACGCTTGATTGACGTAAATACTGCAGGGATATAGGCGATCCCCTCTATCTGGTAAATGACGTCATAAAGGCTCGCATAATAGAAGAGTTTTTTCCAGTGACGGATGAACTCGAAAATGGTCTATTAAACTAATAATTATTTATTTATTCCAGTTGGTATGATATATCGTTTAATTTGAATACTATTTACTAATTGAAGTTTTATTTTTATGCATTGGCATGTGTTACATAAAAGTGATACAGGGCACCTGCTGGCAGGTTATAGCTATATGTAACGCCATGTGTGTTTGATTACGACAGTTGTTGCATATCTGCTTTCGATAAATGTTACTTTATCTATGATACGTAACTTGTAATGGAAGTCACATGATATTTAACAAGCAATTATACGTCGTGTTTTGCTTTAGTTTTTTTTGTAGGGATACATGAGGTGACACGAAACGGAAGTCGGTCATTTGTTTTACAATAACTGGTATAATGAAAATTTTTGAATATTCACAAAACTGAATACAAAATTTGGTTAACGCAATTAAAATAAAATACATGCTATTGATTAGTTCTAAAGTTCATATGTTAAGTAATTCACAGAATCTATCATATAATATATCTAAAACAAAGTAAATTTGCACAGCCTTTGTTTTTTTTCTTCATAAATGTACAGTATTGCTATGTAGGAACATAAAAGTAAATTTTTAAAATGGCATATTGTTACTAAACATATATTTTTATTATTGTTATTATACTTGTAGCAAAAATAACAACTTGTTTCTATAATTATATATTATCATTATATATTTTGAAATAATTTATTACTGTACAACACATTTTCAGTTTATACTTTACATTCCAACAACAAACAATCGTAAACATAATGTTCAGACAATACGTATGCCCTCATTTATAGCTCATATTTGAAATTAGATATGTTAAACCATATTACAAATAATTAAATCAGAGTAGTCCCAATAAGATAATAGGAGATATATACGTTTTATTTTAAGTACGAATAAGAGTTTTTGTTGTGAATTCACAAATAGCTCTCATTTTAATTTTCCACGAACGATTTAAATTAAACTGTTACACTTAATACAAAACCTTTTTGACGTGTTTGAATGGAAAGGATTAATTAATATTTGAAAACATTGTGTCTAACTCGTGGTGGTCTAGAATGTTATATATGAACTATTCACATGAAAAAAACATAAACATGCAGTGTACCAACCTCCTTCACACAAAATTACCACAAAATAAACAATTTTATTGTCGATGAATGTTTATTTACACAGTACACAGAAGTCGTTATGGTTTGTACATTTTCTGTATGGTAACACAGTGTGAAAACTTCTTGAATTTTGTAATATTTAGTACAGATGTTTCAAGCTTATACTTTGATAAAAAAAAAAGGCTTCAACGAAGTAAACCAGCCTTATATACACTTGAATTTTGGATCCGTAATGCTCTTCAACTTTCTACTTGTTTGGCTTTATAAATATCTTGATATGAGCGTCACTGATGTGTCTTATGTAGACGAAACGCGCGCCTGGTGTACTTAATAAACTCATCATAGATACCAGGACTAAATTTTGTATATACGCCAGACGCGAGTTTCGTCTACAACAGACTCGTGGTGGTCTAGAATGTTATATATGAACTATTCACATGAAAAAAACATAAACATGCAGTGTACCAACCTCCTTCACACAAAATAACCACAAAATAAACAATTTTATTGTCGATGAATGTTTATTTACACAGTACACAGAAGTCGTTATGGTTTGTACATTTTCTGTATGGTAACACAGTGTGAAAACTTCTTGAATTTTGTAATATTTAGTACAGATGTTTCAAGCTTATACTTTGATAAAAAAAAAGGCTTCAACGAAGTAAACCAGCCTTATATACACTTGAATTTTGGATCCGTAATGCTCTTCAACTTTCTACTTGTTTGGCTTTATAAATATCTTGATATGAGCGTCACTGATGTGTCTTATGTAGACGAAACGCGCGCCTGGTGTACTTAATAAACTCATCATAGATACCAGGACTAATTTTGTATATACGCCAGACGCGAGTTTTGTCTACAACAGACTCATCAGTGACGCTCGAATCCAAAAAAGTTTAAAAAAAAAAAGAAAAAAGAAGACAAATAAAGTACGAAGTTGAAGAGCATTGAGGACCAAAATTCCTAAAAGTTATTTGCCAAATACAGCTAAGGTTATATATGCCTGAGGTAGAAAAGCCTAAGTATTTCAAAAATTCAAAATTTTGTAAACAGTTAAGTTATAATCCTTGTACCTTTGATAACTATTGAACAAGAAAGCACAACATTATGACTATTTAAAGGGGTTAAATCATTAAAACACCAATTAAAAGAATTACATGTGAAGTAAGCTAGAACAGAAAATAGCTTGTGCATTAAGTGACAAGTATATCTAAAATTTTCGATGAGCAAAACTTTATTGTACCCCTATCAAAAAACGATGTGCATTCATTTATTGAAATTTGAGCTCAAATAAAAGCGGTCAAACATTACATAATTAAGAATCTCTTTATCGCCCACTATTGAGAAAACATATATCATTAGAAATATTCTGCCAAGTTTTAATTAGCCACATGCAATACAGATGTACTGGCTAGTTTTTTGTAAATGAAAAACATAAATGCAGCTGGTAAAGTTTTATGAACTATATCTCCACGATATGCTTTCATGTACAAATATAGCTGGACATGAAAGATGCTCGACAGGTTACTGACTAGACTTAATGATTACTACACTCATTGAATGAAGTACAGTAGGTTATATGATTTTTATTCAATAAAGGAAAATTTTAACGATGGTTGGTGGTTTTGCATTTGTTTTATGTCATTGACATTACGTCATTGCATTGTTAATAAATATATTTTACTTCAATTTTATTACACTTATAAATGCATATTCTGTTATTATAACACGAGTACCAGTTAAAGAAGTTTAGAAATAAACTCATAATCGATACCAGGCTCCGTGTTGAAAATCGAAATTTGACCTATAATGGATTACTTTATAAATTGTAACTTGGATCATACCACATCTTCTTATATCTATGCACCAAATGTAGGAATTACGGCCTGAATTTTTTGTTAAGCTTAAATTGCAGATATATCTATGATCAATAGATTACTATTGTTTAAATTGTTTTTAAATTTCAAATTTTTATTTCATGTTTGATGTGATTATTATCAATCTATTTTTCGCTCTCTGCAATTGATATAAAGTACTAATAATTTCTATAATTTATGATGTTTAAATAACAGTTAGGTTTCTGATCAGTATAACGAATGTCGGCTGTACTGTATAAAACTATGGAACGCCGTAACTGCCTTATGGTATTTCATTCTTTATCATGATGAGGTTTTTCTTTATCATGATGAAGTTTTTCTCTATTATGATGAGCTTTTTCTATATTATGATGAGCTTTTTCTTTATTATGATGAGCTTTTTCTCTATTATGATAAGCTTTTTCTTTATCATGATGAGCTTTTTCTCTATTATGATGAGCTTTTCCTTTATTATGATGAGCTTTTTCTCTATCATGATGAGCTTTTTCTCTATCATAATGAGCTTTTTCTCTATTATGATGAGGTTTTTCTTTATTATGAGGTTTTTCTCTATTATGATGAGCTGTTAGAAGGGAATCATGGGAAATTAAGAGAATTATGGGAAATTAAGAGAATTAAGATAAACAAAAAGAAAAATGGCAGAATCAGAAATGTTGAAAGTTCTTCGGAAAGTTGGCTTGCTCCATGTGCGGTAAATGTTTGATAAAGAAAAAATAACACCAAATATTGTCAGCATGCTTTCAAAACATGAACTGGAATATCTAGGAGTTTCCATTCCAGCCCATATAATGACACTGCGAATGGAATGCATCAAGTATGGAAACATGAAACCTGTGAAAACTGATAGTTTGGATGGCCATCCAAAATACCATGTCGACAAAAATGTACTGGAATCGTTGTTGGATTGTGACTTTAAGATATGGACATTGGAAATCTCTTACAACTCTTAGAGAGAATAATCTATCGACGGATGGCTCATTTTGGACTACAGAAAAGAGATATTTTTCTGACATTGATGATGACAACCTTGACAATATACTTTCCGGCAATGTCGTAGACTTTCCACGTTGTGGCGAACGCATGTTGCGTGAAAAACTGAAAGGACGAGGAATTGAAATACAAAGATGGAGGTTAAGGGATGCCATTCATAGAATAGAATATGCTGGGACTCAAGAAAGAAAGACCGGTCGACTGCGCAGGCGTGTTTACAACGTGATGGCACCGAACCACTTTTGGCACACAGACAGTAGCCATAAATTAGTAAGATCGAGATTTATTATACTCGGTGGAGTTGATGGGTTCAGTAGGCTGATTATGTTCCTGCATTGTCGTGACAACAACACTTTCGCCACCGTTTTGAAAAGCTTCCTCTCTGGAGTAGCGAATTTTGGTATACCCTTAAGGTTTCGGTCAGATAAGGGACTAGAAAATGTATCCGTGGCGGATTTCATGTTGATAAAACATGGTGACGGCAGTATGATAACAGGCCCAAGCACGCACACTCACAGAATAGAGAGATTATGGAGGGACGTTTACGAGGGTATTTTGAGCTTTTTCTACAAAAGAGGGAGGAAAGACACCAAAGGGACAGTCAAACTCATAAATCTAAAACAAACTGACACTTATTCTATCATTTGGAAGACCAGGGAATTCTAGATCCACTAAACGAACTGCATTTAGTAGGCCTGCACTACATTTACATGGATGAAATTAACAGAAGACTTGATATTTGGACTCAAGCTTTGGCAAGTCATAGAATGAGAACAACAAAATCATCTCCTATCAATATTTGGATCGCCGGTCAAATACAGAATCCAGTTGGTACACAACTCAGTGAACGAGATTTAGTTGATTATGGATTAGAGGGAAACGTTGATGCAGCTAATCTTACGGACGACGAAAGGCCAATTTTTGAGCCAATGAACATTGCAATTAATGACCAACTAATGAGAGCAGATTTCAATAGGACAGGTACAAACTTTGGCATTGATGACTTTGTGAATTGTGTTGAATTCCTTTCTGCACAAGCCTGATTGAACTTTTCAGTGACTTTTTGCATACAATAACAAGTAATATTTTACATGATCATTGTCTACTTCTTCGCCTGTTTAAGTCTTGTTTTAGTTTTCCGTCATTAAACTCATCGGATACACCTATATATAAAAAGATGATGTATGATTGCCAATGAGACAACTCTTTACAAGAGACCAAATGACACAGAAATTAACAACTATACATTGTAGGTCACATCACGGTATTCAACAATAAGCAAATCACATACCGCATAGACCGCAATAAAAGGCCCTGAAATGTCAATGTAAAACAATTCAAACGAGAAAACTAATGTATGTACAAAAAATTAAAGAAAATCAAATATGTAACACATAAACAAACAACAACCACTAAATTACTGGCTCCTGATTTTGGACAGGCACATACATACAGAATGTCGTGGTGTTAAACATGTAACCTGGATCCCCAAATCTCCCTCTAACCTGGGACAGTGGTGTAGCAGTACAACTTAAGAACGAACTATAAAAAATCAGTTGCAAAGGCTTAACTCAACAGATGGATAAACATACAAATACTACTAATACAAGTGTACATCCTTACAAAAGAAAACTAATAAAAAAAGATCATGCATCTAAGACTAAATTATCAATCAGTACACATCAAACATCCAATGGATTTAGTGTAAGACGTCAATAAAAAGTCGGAGAAAAGCATGACCTTGTGCTATGCCAAAATCAACATCAATACCAATAAAATGATATTAAATGATCTAATTACAGTGTTGAATTGGTAACCTTTAAGAATGACTTTATTTAAAGGATCCATAAGTTTACCAGGATCGTTTCTAAATTTCTGGATACGATAAAACATTTCTGTAAAAATGAGGATGTGCTGTGCCGTTTGAAATAAGTTTTTTACAGGTACAACCAAACTTCAAAACCATTTTTTTTTATCTATATATGGAAGGATTTAGTAAAGGTTTTTAGTACATAAATGTATTTTTAGCAACGAAATCACTGACTTATGCATAGTTGTGATGAGCATAGTTGGCAGCAGGAGCTGCTAAACTTTATGGAGTACCCGAAGACGTCCCAGTTTTTTTCGGGGTTCGTTTTTAGTGCCCTCGCCAACGAATAGGAACGCCTGCATCCGTCCGCAAAAATCCTTGTAAACATTCAAGAACCAACATCCTTTATTGGATTTCAAACAAACTTGATACAATAAATGTCTAGAAAAACCTGAAACGTCATTTTAGACTTTAAAATGTTCAGCCAATATCCTAGGGAACACTATAGATTTAGCATTGTTAAATGGGTAACAACCAACTTGGTTCAATGAATATCCTTAACAAGGCCTTGAATCCTATTGATTTTCAAGGTCAATTGGTAAGGACAATTTGGGACTTATCATCCTTGTGAACAACACTTCAGAATGAACATAGCAAAATGGATATCTACATTATTGTTTAAGAAAAAGGCGAAAGTTTGGTACCATTTAAACGTTTAATCCCGCTGCAATTGTTTGCACCTGTCCCAAGTCAGGAATTTGATGTTCAGTAGTTGTCAGTTTCATGTGGTTCATAGGTGTTTTCTGTTTCTCGTTTTTTTTATATAGATTAAGACATTGGTTTTCTCGTTTGAATGGTTTAACACTAATAATTTATTGGGACCCTTTATAGCTTGCACCTGTCCCAAGTCAGGAATTTGATGTTCAGTAGTTGTCAGTTTCATGTGGTTCATAGGTGTTTCCTGTTTCTTGTTTTTTTTGTGTATAGATTAAGACATTGGTTTTCTCGTTTGAATAGTTTAACACTAGTAATCTATTGGGACCCTTTATAGCTTGCTGTTTCAGTGTGAGCCAAGGCTCGGTGTTGAAGAACGTATCTTGACCTATAATGATCTATAATGGTTTACTTTAATGAATTGTGACTTTGGTGTGGTTGTCTCATTCGGTTGTGTCATTGGTACTGATAACAAATTTTCCTATATCTATCAACCAACTTGATACAATGAATATCCATAAAATGACCTTTGGATATTAAGCTCATCATAATAAAGAAAGAGCTCATCATAATAGAGAAAGAGATCATCATAATAAAGAAAAAGCTCATCATAATAGAGAAATGGCTCATCAAAATAGAGAAAAAGCTCATCATAATAAAGAAAAAGCTCATCATAATAGAGAAAGAGCTCATCATAATAAAGAAAAAGCTCATCATAATAGAGAAATGGCTCATCATAATAGAGAAAAAGCTCATCATAATAAAGAAAAAGCTCATCATAATAGAGAAAAGGCTCATCATAATAAAGAAAAAAGCACATCATAATAGAGAAAAAGCTCATCATAATAGAGAAAAACCTCATCATGATAGAGAAAAACCTCATTATAATAAAGAAAAACCTCATCATGATAAAGAATGAAGTACCATAAGGCAGTTACGGCGTTCCATATAAAACCCATACGTCAGTTAGAATGTCAAATATAATATTACGAGCATGTTGTTTGTCATATCCATTTAACAGGGATAACATCACACTACCGAATTGCTAAATGTGAGATCAACAACATCTAGACCTTCAACAGCCATGGTATATGTATAATATGTTTTGTGTGATTATAATATTCAATTTATCAATAATTGTATAAACAGTATAGTTTTGTTAAAGTATTATTAACTTGTTGGCATCACCTTTAGTATGTTTATCAAACCAACAGTAATTCTTTCTCACCCTTATTATTCAGAAGCGTGTCTGTATTTGACACACACGATATGGTGCATTAACAATCTGCAATTGTACACATTAAATTATATATATATATAAAATAACGTGAACTAATACAAAACTGTTTAACAGTAAAAGAGAGGCACAAGATACTAAAGGGACTTTCAAACTAATAGAAATAAAATAAACTGACATTGTTTTGGCTAAAAACAGACAACATACAAAAAAGTACACGAAACACAACATAAAAAACTAAGGCTGAGTAACACAAACCCCAATGGAATTCAAGCGATCTCAAGTTCTCTCATAGATTTAAATACAAACAATCCACTAATAAAAATAAATAGACATACCAAAGGGAAAAAAAAACTGTGCGAAATTTTTGCCTTCGAAGCACTTTTTATATTTATTTTCTTCAGGAACGCTCAAAGCCATATATGGGACGGAACATGATATACAGGAACCAAAACAGTTCAGGAGCATGATAAACTAGACCATTTTTAAAGCGAACTAATATGATACAAACATTACTTATGAAGGGGTCAATGGTTATATTCGACACTAAATGCTTTAAAAAACCTTAAAATATATATGTTTTCGATGAGGAAATGCTTACATATTACTCCATTCAGACCAATGATGAGAAAAAATCAATCAAGCAACTACTATAATAATGTATTAAAAACATAACAATAGCATTAACAAATATTGTCATCCCTGATAAAAATCGAAAAAAAAGCTTACCTGTATTTCTTTGAAGTTCAAAAGGTGTACAGCTCTAAAATTTGTATTTAAGCTTAACACTTTATGTTCTCGCGAAAATAAAACTATGGCAACGTATTAACTGTTTAGAAACATAACATATATTTCAAAATCGGCAAGACTATTGGACACGTGTAGTAGAGTGACATTTTAGGTACCGACTACGATTCGTTTATGAAGACCGTTTCTTATTCTCAATAACCTTTAGATGTGTTAATCTATATGTGGTATACTTCAAATCTTTTATTATTCAAATAAACGGGGTTATGAAACTCCATATGGGTTTCGAGCTTTGCAATCACATATTGCCTTTGGAATATCCAGACCCCGTATATATTTTTCACTGTCACTTTTCGTTTGGTATTTTCCTTTAGCACACTGTGTAACTTTTACTATGTATATCATGGCATTAATTTGAAACCCAACAGTACGGAAATATAAGGGGTTCTTATGATATCATGAAGATGACCAATGAAAGAACGAAAAATATAAATTGCTTTAATGCTATCATGAGATTAGTAGAAAAGTAAAAAGTACTCTAATGATATAAGGGAGACTAGCGCAAAAAATAAATAAATAAAGTACTTTTAATTTAATAATATCATGACATCAATGGCCAAAAAAAATTGGATCAGTATTTATATGGAACACGATGTTGACGTTATAGATGGGAGCATAGTAAGATCGCAGTATAAATGTTGTACAATGTATGTAGTCATTTTATACAATTTACTGTTTGCAAAAGTATAAATTGTTCTAAATAATAAGGATGTTCTTATCGTAGGCAGAAAACCCTAGCCGTATTGGTCACATCTTTTTGGAACTTGTGGTCCTCTGTGCTCTTCCAACTTTGTACTTGTTTTAGCTTTCAAACTTTTTTCATCTGAGCGTCACTTATTAGTCTTGAGTGGACGAAACGCACGTCTGACGTATTAAAGTACCTTTGTACGCTATTATTCGTGTGTTTCACTGTCCTATATTGACTCCCATTCATTTGTATTATAGTCCTGTCATGTAATGTTGTCATAAAGCAGGAGGTTTGGCATGCCACAAAACCAGATTCAACCCGCCATTTGTTTCTTAAAATGTCCCGTACAAAGTCAGGAAAATGGCCATTGTTATATCTTAGTTCGTTTCTGTTTTTTTTAAATTGTGATGTTGTGTTTCTTTTGTGTCGTAGTTCCCCTCATATATTTGATGCGTTTCCCTCGGTTTATGTTTGTAACCCGGAATTGTTTTTTTTTTTCTCAATCGATTTATGAAGTACGAACAGCGGTATACTACTGTTGCCTTTATATATAATCCTTTTGATTTTTGCCAGATATTTTGGTTTCAGCAATGAAGTGTCAATATTAAAATCCGATAACCCCTATGGTTCCTTTCATTTATTATATATTATAGTTTAAAAAGCTATATTTGAAAAAAAATAAAATCCTTGTTATTTTCTCAGATTTTTTAAAAGAAAAAGAGTTCCTATGTTATATGATTGAAAAATTTAGAGAGAATGATTTCCCACAAAATTTTAAATGGCTTATAATCTTTATAATCTTGTACCTTTGATAACTATTATAGCTCAAAAAGAAGCACGTTTCTACTTTTTGTGCGTTTATGATCTATGCTCTATCAACTTATCACACTATTTTAAAAGATTGTAATTTTGAAATGAGTAAGAACATCTTAACCCTTTCGGTGCCGAATTCAAATTCCCGACGTTAGAAACGTCACCATAAAGATTTCACCGAGTGACGTTCTACAGCCAAATAAAAATAAAATATCGCCGCCGTCGTTGTGAAAACGTCAAAAGTTTATACAAAAACTCGTGTTTTCAAAAGATCAAAACGAAGTCGTTCGTTGACAGAATTTCATGAAATTCGGACCAACAAACACAGAAATGTTTTAAAAATATTTCTTCGCTTTGAAATAATCATAAATCTTTTTTGTTTTTCTTTTAACTTTTAGAGAACACAAAAGAATTTTCAGCGAAAAAAAAAAATCCTTGACTTTTTTTAACTCATTTGTTTAATACAACATGAAATCTTGTTAAAAGATCCTTTATTATTGCACTGTATTTTACATGAATAATATTTCAAAATTCAACTGTTTACTCTTCCTGTCCATATGAATGAAACTCTCTGAAACATCGACCAACACAAAGACCCACGCCACATACAGAACACCATGTTGATATACGGGATTTCCTGTACTTGTTATAACCTGAACACTTAACACATTTTCGCCTCTTGCCATCAGGAATAACATCAAGAAAATGCATCCTTATTGCATTTGCAATAGGAATGTTTTCTGGTCTTCTCCCCCTCCTTCTGTTGCCTCCTCTAAAATCCCCGATCAAACCACGAACTACTGCGTTTTGAAATTTCACATGGTCTAATTTCCTCTGGACAAGAAAACAGTTTCTGTAGCATATATATGCATTTACTGAAAAAATATTAAGTGCAAGTTTATTTGTTTAAGTCCGTGCAAATCTATTATATACATATATATAAATAAGAAGATGTGGTATAAGTGCCAAAGAGACAACTCTCCATCCAAGTCAGTGTATAAAAAGTTAACAATTATAGGTCAAAGTACGGCCTTCAACACGGAGCATTAGCTCACACCAAACAGTAAGCTATATACTTGTAATTAGATAAGAAATGATAACGGGAACGAGTGAAAAAAATCATACGTGGTACTTATATCAACTTATCCTTGTTCTAGGCAATGCATGAAATATTTGCAACTGAACATAAGCACATAGTCTTTTAGTTAGGCTTTGAATTGACAACTAAAAAAGCTTGCAAATGTTTAAGATGAGACATACCTGTAGCTGTAGTAAGAAGGTTGAAGAGAATTTTTCTCCAGAGTTTCACACCTTTAAATTGTGGCTCAAATTTAAGCAAAAGCTGATCCCCAAGATCGACACCGCCCATGGTCTGGTTGTATTTGTGGACAACACTTGGAGCAGACACAACTCTACCTTTACTATTAACTTTTCGCACAGTTCTGAAAAGTATATTAAGTAAGACTTGTTTTATTGCATGTTTACTTTGGAATAAGAATAAGAATAAGAATTTTATTAGTATAAAATCCAAACAATAGGATTGTTACTAAAATATACAACAAAAAACAAACAAACAGACAGTGGCATATTAAATACAAAACGATAGTCATTAAACACTACAAACATGTAGCATTGAAAGAAAAACAAAAACATAGATTATTAGTATTAATTATAATACTATTTTTGACTTTGGTGATATTATAATTTTATTAGCCATGACTCAGTCTGTTACTTCAAGCTTGTACTTTGTTGTATAGTTAATTTTGACATTGTGTAAGAAAGTATTTCATATATTCCACGATGTAAGTATTTTTTGACAACGTTGTATTTTAATAACTTTTAAAGCTGGGTTGAAAAACAAGAAACTTACCGTGCATTTTCACTTGTTGTCAGGAAAGTCACATTTCTCCGATCTACGTACAAAATAGCCAAAAGATCTCTCTGTGATTTAACAACAACACTTCCTTTGGGGAGCCGAGCTGTTTTAAAACTTGCAGGTAAGCCCTTCCGTCTTGCTATTACAGTTCCTGTTGCATACGTTCCCCGGTTCCTTAGGTCGTTCATCAGTTTAGGTGATGAAAACCAATTATCCATAGTTACATGATGGTTTTTGCCAAAATGAGGACGTACTAAATCCATTACCGATTTATATCTATAAAAAAAATTGATTGATTGATTGAGTGTTTGTCCAGTCACAAATATTGCATGTATAATCATGACGAAAAAAAATAAAAGAAAAACCGACAATAACAAAATGAAACGATTAGATAGAAATAGGTAAGAATTAGAACTTTTTATCAAGTCAAAATGCATGTAAATATGCGTGTCTTATATTCGGCCTTACTTGATTATAAGAAGTAGGCATTTCTTAACTAACAGCGTCATTAAGTTATACCCTGTATAAACCTGGAGATGTGCGTAAATTTTGGTCTACTTTCATGGATTGTCATATTCATTCGCAATACAGTCGCCATCGATTTACAGAAACAATCATGTTAATTTGAGTCAATTAAAGTAATATTTTTCGTGTTCTTTTCCGATAAGGTATTTTCATAAAAATTATCTCGCCGATATTATTTTGGCATTTTCGCTAAACCTGAAAATCCAGAGTTACCACCCCCTTTTTTTCACTTACCCTTGTCCATTGGGATGTCGTTCTGTATTTCGTTTCCCTTTGTACACATTTATCTGATGGGTATAACCTGTTCTGGATTCAGCTAAGACGAACAACTTTGCTCCCCATCTGTGTGCCTTCTTGTTTGAAATGTATTGTTTCAAAACATGACGCCCTTTGAAACCAACTATTCTCTCATCCACAACTATGTTTTGAGATAGTCTGAAAATCCGTAAAATCTATTTACAACAAGTCTTGTCTCAATTAAAAAAAAAAATACATTAAAAAATAATATGTATATTTTAGAATTTCATAATGAACGACATAACCAGATTGTACAATTTTGATTACATTGATTTTTTTTACTCTTATCTTTCCCGAAACAAGAGGTACCAGTGTTAAATCAATGACAGTTAGTATGCAGTGGAAAATATGATTAGGACAAAATTCGTCTCAGTTCCAGCAATAAATTATGTTTATTTTTAACATGGAAACATGACCGCGTAATGGCTTGTGTATATTTCTATATTTGAGTTGACATTTACCTATAATTAAGTTCGAACACTTCATTGAAGAATTCAACAACTGGATTTATCTTGTGGAGGGGGTCGTATCCTGGCTGACCTCTTGGAACTGCTGTTGTATTGTTGCTGCAATGCAGATATCTCAGTATTGCCTGAAATCTATTTCTGGACATCACATCCCTGAAATTTGGGGTTTCAGAGATACCAGACGCTTCCCAATAGCTTTCAATGGAGGATTTCTTTACGATACCCATCGCGAGAACAAGACCAATAAAGGCTCTCATCTCAGCATAGCTAACTGGTGACCATTCGTTTGATCTGGCATGTCTTGTTGGATTTTCTGTAGTTTGGCACTGGTTGGCATACCTGTTGACAAAACCAGTTATATGTTATTGGATATACAGGATTACTGGTGTTTTTGTTGGATGAGGGGGTGGGAGGGTAGCACTCTTTTAAATTAATATTGTGAAAAAATGTCTCTGCTATCTTTTGGAGCGTTATTTAATTATTAGAATACTTTGAAAATTGATTTGTAGACCGCAATTATATTACGGAAACATATAAATATACATTCAAAGAAAATTAAGAACGTTATAATTTGAAACATATAAAACCAATAATGTACCTATTTGTTTCATCTACAATGCGATCAATCAAGTCATCATCTTCTGTTTTCAAAAATTTATCAAAGTAATCCACCGGTGAAAAATTGGCTTCAAATCCACACGGCCCAATCCGTTCCTCGAAATCACGATTAACGTCTAGCTCAAACGTTTCTTTGTCTACCACAGAAAACCAAGGGTTAGGCTGTCTTGCAGCATTGTCTGGCATTTCAACATCAGCATCGTCAGAATCTTCGTCGCCCGAAGTTACTATGTCTGTTATGTCACCGTCACTGTCTTCCATAGCTATGTCGGGAACAGTACAGACGATCTTTTGACATTTATGACGTCATATATACTTAACGTATTACGTCATAATGAATTCAAAACAACAATGTATATATTATATAAGAATATCAAAAGCATAAAAGACAAAAAGAAATAAAATATGATTGTTTTATTAAAACCAATTAAACGACATATATGTCGCATCGGCAGTCAACCCCCAAACGACATATATGTCGCTTTGGCACCGAAAGGGTTAAAATAGTTGCAATTTATAATTATTTTTTATATGAATAACACAATATAAGAGTATGGTGGTAAGATGTCTCGTATTAAAGTTACGTCGTTTAAAAGATATTTGTTTGTACATTGATCGACACTTGTTAACACTTAGCTCCTTTTGGTCATTAATACTTTAAATGTCAGTATGCTTATCCACAAGTTCCCTTTTAACTTTCCCTAAAATAACCTATCAGTAATATTGGTAATAGCCATATCTGACGCCAATGATTATACTGGGGTCTAATTTGAAATCGAAAGATTATAATTCATTAACACAATGAATCGTAGGGTTATTAGCACCTGCAATGACATATTCGGTCAGACTGAGTGTCTTTGTTTTATTGCGTGGTTTAAATGATAACACTTCATATTGTTAATTCTACCTAATTAGTTATCAAAGTTACCAGGATTATGATTTAACAAGCCATACGCGCGTTTCGTCTACATAAGACTCATCAGTGATGTTCACACAAAAGAAGTTATTGAGCCAAACAGGTACAAAGTTCAAGAGCATTGAGGACCCAAAAATTCCAAAACGTTGTGCCAAATACGGCTAAGGTAATATATGCCTCGGATAAGAAAATCCTTAGTATTTCAAAAAAATCATAATTTTGTAAACAGAAAATTTACACATAATTGATTTGTATGTCAACACCGAAGTGCTGACTATTGGGCTGATGATACCCGCGGGGACGAAATGTCCACCAGCAGTGGCATCGACTCTTTTTAGCATTTGTATTGATTACAAAATTTCAGGTTGTCTGCATATTGTTATCGTTACATATGAAACCTTTTCCGCTGTACATGTGATCACTCAATTGATGTTCAGCACAAGCTTAAACGATAAAAATTGTGAACAAACTTGCGCACATTAAAGTGCTAGCGACCACAGGATTGTTTGTGATAAAAATAATAAACACTTAAAGGCAAAAATTATCGCATAGAGTCAAACATGACATTTTGTCAGAAATGTGTGGGAATTCATCTAAATTAATATATAAAAATCATTGCTATTACGTTGCGCACGATGTTAATACTAACTTAACTAAGCGTTTACACGATTGTTTTTCTAATAAGGCGATAACGACGATTTCAAAGAACGTTTTCAGGAGTTCAAGCATATAGTTGATGAGGTCATTTTTACTGTTGTGAATTTTGTAACCGATTTCGGTTTCTCTGAGAATGCATATTCTCCGTAGTGATTTTGATGAACAAAATATAGTATCAACATTAAACAGGATCTCCACACTCCTTTTGAGCACTGAGATTAACCTAATTTTTTCATAAAGTTATTGAATATCTAACTATAAGTATGCTTCTGCTAGTAGTCTGATGTTATTTATGTATTATTGTCATTTTGTTTATTTTCTTTGGTTACATCTTCTGACATCAGACTCGGACTTCACTTGCACTGAATTTTAATGGGTGTATGGGTATGCGTTTACTTTTCTGCATTTGCTAGAGGTATAGGGGAAGGGTTGAGATCTCACAAACATGTTTAACCCGCCGCATTTTTGCGCTTGTCCCAAGTCAGGAGCGTCTGGCCTTTGTTTGTCTTGTATTATTTTAACTTTTAGTTTCTTGTGTACAATTTGGAGTTTAGTATGGCGTTCATTATCACTGAACTAGTATATATTGTTCAGGGGCCAGCTGAAGGACGCCTCCGGGTGCGGGAATTTCTCGCTGCATTGAAGACATGTTGGTGACCTTCTGCTGTTGTCTGTTCTATGGTCGGGTTGTTGTCTCTTTGACAAATTCCCCATTTCCATTCTGAATTTTATTTGTCAAGTTTAACCTTGCAAACGTATTTTGCACGTTTTAGTTGCTGCCTAAAGGTGTCAATCCCTCAAGGTTGACAAGTATAAAAAAAAAATGACCATGTGTAAAGTATTGTTGCTAAAAATGTGAGAAAATACACAAAAGGTGTTGATAAAAATACTATTGATAAACTAATTGACATTAAAATCATAAAGGACCACTGGAGCTAAATGTTGACAAAAATAATGATATAAAAACAACTTAAAAAAAATATATACCAAATCTTTGTTAATACGCTTGCATTTAAAGTATAAAGGCTGACTTAGAATATGACGTTAGTTGTGTACTATTTGTCCAATTCTTTGTGAAAAAAAACCCGCCAAAAGTGTAAAAAGAAAATTCATGATTATCGTTATTGACATTATAGGTATTAATTACCAAAGGAGATCAGTGTAAAAATAAAGATAAAACAACTAATAAAACGTAATTGCAAACATTCAGTTATAACTTTTTATAAAGGTATTAACATCTCAAGACGGGCATAGACAACATTTACACGGCCGACACTCGGCTAACCGAGAGATTGGTCGGTTAATCTATATTAAGTATGCGGCTATATGGGCGATTGGTCTGTTAATCGGGTTGGTTATACGTCTGTTAAGAGTAAAACGCTTAATTCAATGTAAAACTCTATTAAATATACAGATTTTTGGCATGTTATAAGAACCAAATAAAAAAAAAAGAAAAGTGTCTTAAAATCATTTCTTAGTCTGCGCAGTTTTCAGTAAAACTAAAAGGCATCACGCAAGTATGTAGTATTTATGCTTATACGCATAGCAATTTTTTAATAAAGGGGGAAACAAACAAATTTAGATATCATTTAATGGACAACAAATAGTACTGTGGTTCTAAAAAATAAATTGACATTAGTAAATATTTCATTATTGTAAAATAACGTGAATAATACCACGTTTTAGTGAAAATTATGGGAATAAAGTCTGTTAATGGGTTGGACAATTGAATTTGTGTCAGTTAAGAGTTATTTAGCCACGACAATAATTTCGATACCTTTATATTTTCTCTTGAAAAATTTAAGAATGAGATGTTCCTGAGTAAAAAAAATGACAATACGGTGGCACAGTATCCTAGAAAGAGTATTTTTATTTTGACTTTCTTTGCATTTTATTGAAGGGTGTGTCACTTTAATATAGCGTGATATTGATTGGCCTCTGGAATATGCATGAATTTTTTATTGACGTTTTCAATCAGCCTTAGTTTTTGTGTCTGTTCGAAGTAGCACGTTCTCAATTCCGACTGAAGGTGTCTTTCTAATACAACACAGGGTACATATATCGTGTTCTCGTTCTCATATGAACATGATATTTGTCACTGGATGTTAAACCCTAATTCGTCAGCATCATCTAATTGGTTTTTTTTCTTCTATTACTTAATCATCTGTTGTTTACAAATCATTCTAAAGAAGTAAACAGAAAGGAACGAATGCAGCTACATTTGGATATTTTAAGTTTCAAGTCATTTTTTCGTTTAGTTCCTTTCTTCATAAGTGCAGAGGAGAACTACAGTTGTCTATGATGACCGGTGAAGTCCATTTGCGTTTTCGCGTTTTCCCGTTTTCACCTTTCATATTCTATAGGGCGAAAACGCGAAAAAGCAACATCGCGAAGTTGAAAAGGCGAAAACGCGAAAATGCGAAATCGGGAAGTCGAAAACGCGAAAACGCAAAGTCTGCAATTTCGCGTTTTCGCCATATATAATATGAAAGGCGAAAACGCAATATGGCATTAACCTGCCACCATAGTTGTCCGCATTTAAGCTTTTAGAATTTGTCACCAATATAAGTACATCGCAATCCGTTACTGTATCAACAGCCATCATCATGCTCCTCTCATTAAAAAGCGAGTTAAACATGTTTATCAAAATCAGTGGATAAATGATGAAATTAAGGAGGGCATGAAAAAACGTGATTATTATATTAAGAAAAAAGACACATATAACTATAAATTTTGGAGAAACAAGGTTAAATACCTTATAGAAAATTCAAAACAACATTTTTATACTGAAGTATTAGAACAAGAAAAAGGAAATAGCAGCAAATTATGGAAACACTTGCATAATGTAAATGGTAGTGAAAATCATCATGACCATGCAATCTTAAATGACTGTAGCAATAAACCAATTACAGACCCTAAAAGCATTGCTGATACTTTCAATAATTATTTTATAAATATTACTGAAAATGTTAATCTTAATTCAAACTCAAGCACCAGTTGTTCTGGAAAACTTGATAATTATATTTCATGTCGTGTACCAGAAAATGTCTTTTTTACAATACCACAAATAAGTAATGAATTTGTTCTCCACCAATTAATCACACTTGATGAGAAAAAAAGCAACAGGTCTTGATAATATCAGTGCAAAGTTTTTAAAAATGTCATCACACATAATTTCAGTTCCATTATGCCACATTTTTAATTTAAGCATCAGAAAATCAGTATACCCATCGTTATTCAAACTGGCTAAAGTTCTACCAGTATTTAAAAATAAAGGTTCAAAAAATGATGTTTTTAACTACAGACCTATTGCTATTTTACCATTACTATCTAAGATCCTTGAGCGACACGTAAAAACTCATTTGATGAATTTTCTAAACAAATATAATCTATTGTATGTCATGCAATCAGGCTTTCGTGCAAACCATTCCTGTCAAACTGCTATGACTTCTTTGTTAGATAAATGGTTAAAAGCCGTTGATGAAGGAAATTTAGTAGGGGCAGTATTTTTAGATCTGTGTAAAGCTATTGATCTTCTAAATCACACACTGCTCCTTCAAAAATTACAAAAATATAAATGTTCTTATAATTCAATTCATTGGTTTGCTTCGTATTTAGCTGATAGACATCAAGTCGTATCAATTTCAAATACTTTTTCAGATGTATCTACAATAAAAGCAGGTGTACCTCAAGGGTCCGTTTTAGGTCCTATATTATTCTTAATATTTATTAATGATTTGCCTTTGTGTAATCCTAATCATAATCTTGATGTTTTTGCTGATGATAGCACTATTTCTGTAATTGGAAAAGACAAAAGGTATATAAGTCAGACACTCAATGTTGAATTAGAAAATATTTGTCAATGATTGATGAAAACAAAATGTTAGTTAATGTGTCAAAACTAAGACAATGTGTATAGGTTCAAAACAAAAACTGTCTGTGATGTGTAATGACACATTGAATGTATCCATTAATGGCCAAAAGATTAATGAAAGTCACTGTGAAAAAGTCCTGGGTATTTTTGTTGACAAAACTCTTTCTTGGTATGATCAAATTAATCATATAATCAAAAAAGTGAATTTTTCATTAGCTTTATTAAAAAGAATCAAGAAATACTTGAATCACAATGCACGAATTCTATTTTACAATGCGTATATTCTTCCACATTTTGATTACTGTTGTTCAGTATGGGGAAACTGTAACAAGTTTTTAGTCGACAGTTTACTAAAATTGCAAAAAAGGGCAGCTAGAATTATTTCAAACGAACACGATATTCGTAGACCATCTATTGAACTATTTAAGGAATCTGGAATTATTCCTGTTCCTAAGAGAATATTTTACCACAAATCATTATTAATGTATAAATCAAAACACCAACTGGCACCAACATATTTATCCAATCTTATTGTGCCTACAAGTATTAAACAAGCATACAATACTAGACTTTCATCATCGGATAATTTTATTGTTCTTAAATCAAATACAGAATTATACAAATCAAGTTTTTCTTTTAGTGGTCCAAAAGTGTGGAATTCACTGTCCAGTGAAATTAAAATATCAAAATGTATATCTGCATTCAAAAACTCTTACAAGTCATTTTATTTTTAAAAGTGTTAAATTTATAGGATAAGCCACAATGTATACCATAGGTGTTTTTGTTGTTGTTGTTATATTACTTTATATACGTCTATTGTTTACATGTGTTTAATAGTAGATTAATTATGTTTTATTCATATTGTTAACATTGTATGTAGAGAGCCTTATTGAAAATTGGTTTAATCCAAAATGAGTTACTCTCTTTAAATAAAGATATTATTATTATTATTATTATTATCGGTGTTTCATGTGTGTATTCTTAAACAAGTATTATTTTTCTCTCGTTTTAGTAATGTATCACTCTCTACTGTCCTTATCTATTATTCTATATTCTGCGTTTCCATCCAGATTCTCGTGTATACCATGATGGTCCGGATTGGGGGTATTGTTTAGTTCTGTATTCTTTAAATTGTTATGTCATTTTTTTCTACATTTTATTTATCTTACTCATTATTCTTTCTTTATTTTTTATATTTTGTCATCCCAATATATTTTACTTACTGATGCTTAGTAACATTACGACGTTTATCTCTGATTTATATACTGGTTACCAATGTAGATGACAAATTTGTGTCATTCATGACAATTAAACAGAATCAACATGATATATGCGATCATTCTTGAATGCAATTAATATTACTTTAATATTACACTTTTTGAAACCATTTTTATCAATTTTCAATTTCATGTGTTGTTTCCGTATATGTTATGTTTCATTGCTAATGTGTTGTTTTCTTATATTTTAGCCGCTCATCTTGAGCCTACCCATTTGATCCGATAACACCCCATATAGCAATAAAATTATACTTTTATTGCTATTCATAACTCTTAACAGACCAATTAACAGACCGGGTTTTATACATCCGACCCATTAACAGACCAGGTTTTGAATAAAGATTGATTTATGTCACCAAAATACAGATTTTCGTGTAGATTTTTCACACAATGATATCAATATGGTTAACAAACTTCTTTTCGATGTTCCAAATATTGAATGCAAGTAAATTTAACCAACGTGTCATTTTGTGTACATTTTAAGTGTGTAAAATGTGTATAAATTTGTTGATGAGTAACCCGCCTTTTCATTTTATAGATCATCCATCGAAGCTAGAAAAATAATAATTATACCACTGACTTCAGTACATTGAATTGTTTTGTTAGACATGAATACTTTTTATGATGAAAATATATTTAGAAAGTTATACAATGAAACATGCTGAACTTTCAATGATTTTCTCGGTAACACCTGATTAACAGACTTTAGCCAACCCGATTAACAGACCAACCGCCGATATAGCCGCATACTCAATATACAGCTACATTTGGATATTTTAAGTTTCAAGTCATTTTTTCGTTTAGTTCCTTTCTTCATAAGTGCAGAGGAGAACTACAGTTGTCTATGATGACCGGTGAAGTCCATTTGCGTTTTTTTGTTCGTTGACAAAATTGTTATCCGTTGACAAAATTGTTATCCGTTGGGAGTCCGTTGATGTACTGACCGAATAAAACGGACGTGTAACGGATGCATAAACGGGTAAAAGACTTTGTTCTGTACTGTGTTTTGCAGGATGGAAATTGCCATGAAAGCTGTTCGAATTTGAATCTTTTTTGTGACATTATTTTATTGTTTTTATGTATTGCACCCTTTTTGTGTTCTATTTTATATAAAAGAGAAACGAAAGATACCCAAGGGACAGTCAAACTCATAAATCGAAAATAAACTGCTGTGATGATTTTGTATCTATGGTTAAATTGTTTACATTAGTAACTGTTCTGCAGAAGCATTATTTTATGCATTGTATATATACTTTAATAAAACATAGTAAAGAATTGGATGTTTCGCGGGTAAACTTTGGGTCAGGTCAAACGTGAAGGGGTGTTCCAAAGGAAACTGTCAATACGAGTAATGAGACACTTTGGAAGAACACCCCTCCTATAATAATGGTACGGCTACCATCGAGGTATATAAGCAGGAGAGATTCCTAGCTCAGGGTCGATTGTCATAAGTCTTCGTAGACATAAAACCAAGGTACGGTACGTTGGTATTCGAGATCACAGTCTCGTTTATATTAGATTTATTAGAAAATATTACTAAGTGTAATAAAGAACAGGTTGGTTCCTGTTAGAAATACGGACTTGTACGTTTACAAGCTGAACCGTATTGTACCGTGTAGGACAAGTGCGAGTCTGTGTGCCCACCTTGTAAAGTACATAATAGTACCAACAGAACAGAGACAAGTGTGTAAACTTGTAGGGTACATTATTGTACCAGGAGGACAAGTTTGTTCCTGACCCAAGGACACATTTGCAATAGTACAAATTTGTACCAATCGTATATATTTAAAGTAGAATAGTTAATAGCTATAGTTAGTTTATTAAAGATTGCAAAGAGCAGTTGTACACATTTTGGTTCATCGTTAATTTATAAATAAAGATTGTTTGTTGTATATTTTGTAAAAAGAACAATTTTGGATCCAGTATCAAACTGGTAACGGACACACACTAGATAGAAATAGACACGCTTACCCTGTGTACACGTTACATAATTTGGTGGCTAGCGGTGGGATCCAAATTGTTCATTTTTAAATCCATAGTGAAAGATTATATATCCAAATTTGATCATCTTATAAACTTATATCCAAACTGTCTTGTGAGAATCTACTGTTCACTTTTGCACAGATCGTTTTTGTTCAAACTGTTCACTTTTGCACAGATCAAAATTGTCCTGTTAACGTTTTAAATTTCCCAAGGTTAAGTTACGATTATTATTTACATTAGGGATTAACGATCGATAGTGGTACAGGCAAGTTTTTGATTGACATTTATTACACTGTACATTTATGACATTGTGTTGACATTATTATATTGTATGCATGGTTAAACCGCAAATTAAAGTACAAACATGTCTTTTGATGATACAATCGACGAGTACACAAAACAAATATATGATATGGAAGAAGGAACAACTTATAGAAATAGTTTTGTTTCGTTAACACCCAAAGATCAAGGTGTTCGTCCAAAATATAATATTGTAGCAAGAAATGATTTGGGTATGGGATCAAGAGGGTCCTCGTTGTCAAGAAAAGGGAGATAATGAAAAAGTTGATTTACCAACATTCAACAACCCGAATACGCACAAAACTGTAAAATTTTCCCAAGTTGATTTAAAGGAAGGGGATACTTTGCCTTTACCCATAGACAATAGTTACATTAGGGAAAAAGACAAAACTGACAAATCAAAGTACCGACATACTGGTAACACAGATAATTCTGGTGTAAAAATCAAACCATGTCAATATGATGGTAGCACATCATGGACGGACTATTTGTCCCATTTTGAAATGTGTCTTTTTGTAAATAATTGGTCGGAAAATCGAAAAGGGTTATACTTAGCGGTATCGTTAATGGGACAAGCTCAGCCTGTACTGGGAGATTTACCAAGTGAGAAAAGACAAAACTTTTCTGATTTAGTCAGCGCACTTGAAGAGCGATTCGCGCCTTCTAGTCAAACTGAGTTATATAGAGTTCAGTTTAAAGAGAGACTTCAAAAAGCCAGCGAATCACTTCCCGAATTAGGCCAGTCAATTCGGAGATTGTCCAACTTGGCATATCCTACTGCCTCATTAGACGTACGTGAAACTCTCGGGACAGAGCAGTTTATTGACGCGCTCGTTGATTCGGAAATGCGACTTAGAATAAAACAATCGCGACCGAAAGGTTTAAATGATGCCGTTAGACTTGCCGTTGAACTAGAGGTTTACAATAAAGCTGAAAATAAAGTAAGAGAGAGACGAGGTTATTTACGGCAAACTTTGAACGATGACGAGTTAGGTAGGGAAGAAAAGATTACAAAAAGTGACTCGCCAAACAAAGACATAGCATCATGGATGCAAACAGTGGAGAAAAGTCTAAGTACTCTTACGACTGAAATGGCAAAATTAAAAACTAGTACAAATAAGGAGTCTTCTTATAATAAAACAAGATATACCCAAAGTGAGAGGACAAATAATGGTTGTTACAATTGTGGCAAATTTGGTCATTTGGCAAGAAACTGTCGCCTACCCGAAGAAATCAGAACAATTATAATGGCAATAAGGGGGATGGGTCGGTCAAAACATTAATGAAAACTGGGAAACAACATAATCGTAAGACAAAGGAAGGTGCGGTTACAACAGCATCTAAAGATGCTGGTATGTATGTCAAACTAAATGTAGGAGACATTGAAGCCAAGTTTGTGGTTGATACAGGAGCAACTTTGACATTGGTATCTTCCAAGTTATACGATATGTTGACTCCATTAGATAAATCATGTCTAGGTGAAGTTAAGACAACTGTTAGGTCAGTGTGTGGCAATAAGCTAGAGCTTCGTGGAAAAGGGAGGTTCAATCTGCATTTCGGTCCAAATATGTTGCAATCTGAAGCTGTTGTGACTGATCTGCAAGTTGAGGGTATACTTGGTTTGGACTTCATGAAACGACATAATTGTTTAATTGATGTTAAGAATGGGCACTTTTGTATTGGGGATTTTAAGGTAGATTTGTGTTTTCAGGGATCAATAGGCTGTTGCCGAGTGGTTGCTTCAGAGGCGGCTGTTATACCGCCATGGTCAGAAATTGTCATTAGTGGCACGGTTTGCTTAGCAGAAGGTCAAAAATTACCTGCTGACAATGCTTTGTTAGAAGCAAGTGAGCATGCAGGGAAAGATTACATTTTGACTGCTAGAACGCTGGTAAGGTCAGGCGAAAAAGTCCCTGTTAGATTAATGAACACAGAACTAGATCCTAAGACAATCTATCCTGGTACAACTATAGCACAAATGTCTGGTGTTGATCAAGTACTAGATGGTAATATTAGTTCAAATGAACAGAAACATGACGGACTTAGACCAGATTTACAAGATCTGTTAGACAGAACATCAGATGAATTGACTTCGAAAGACAAACAAAAAGTAAAATCTTTGTTGATAGGAAATGAGAACTTGTTTGCTTCATCTGATGGTGACTTGGGAAGGACCAATCTTGTAAAACACGAAATCAATACGGGAAACGCAAGGCCATTTAAAGAACCACCTCGTCGTACACCTTATCATTTGAACAAGGTAGTAAATGACAATATTGACAAAATGTTACAAAAAGGGATTATTGAACCATCCCACAGTCCCTGGGCGGCAGGGATAGTCTTAGTTAAGAAAAAGGACGACAGTTATCGTTTTTGCGTAGATTATAGACGCTTAAACAGTGTGACCCTTAATAAAGACGCGTATCCTTTACCGAGGATTGACGATTCGTTAGATCATTTAGCAGGAAATAAATGGTATAGTACTCTGGACTGTTGTTCAGGATATTGGCAGGTGGAGCTGGCCGAAAATGACAAACACAAACCCGCTTTTGCGACGCGAAGGGGTTTATTTCAATTTCGGGTCATGCCGTTTGGGTTATGTTGCGCTGCACAGACATTTGAGCGATTGATGGAAACCATACTTGCTGGTTTACAGTGGGAAACATGTCTGGTTTACATTGACGATATAATCGTTTTTGGAAAAACACTAGATGGTATGCTTGATAATCTAAAGGACGTTTTTGCTAGGCTTAACTCGGCTGGTTTAAAGCTGAATGAAGGCAAAGAAGTGCACCTTGTGTACCACCAAGGTTCGTTTCTTAGGACATATTTTATCTGAGGAAGGCATTTCCACTGACCCCGATAAGATTAAAGCTGTTAAAGAGTGGCCTACCCCTACAAATATAACTGAAGTTCGTTCTTTTTTAGGTCTTTGTAGGTACTATAGGAAATTTATTAAAAACTTTGCCCACATTGCTAAACCGTTACACAAAATTACAGAGAAAGAAACTAAGTTTGTCTGGACCACAGATTGCCAAGAGGCTTTTGATCAATTAAAAGGTAAATTAATAAACGCACCAGTTCTTGCATATCCAGATTTTAACAAAGAATTCATTTTGGATACTGATGCAAGCAATTTGGCAGTCGGAGCTGTCTTGACTCAGAAATCTGATGAAGGGCTTGAACATGTTGTGGCTTATGCTAGTCGTACACTTTCAAAATCAGAACGAAAGTACTGTGTGACACGCAAGGAGTTGCTTGCTGTGGTTTGTTTTGTTAAACATTTCAAACCATACCTTTACGGTAGAAAATTCACAGTAAGAACTGATCACGGATCATTAAAGTTGTTACTTAACTTTAAGAATCCAGAAGGACAGATAGCTAGATGGATAGAGACACTTGGTTCATTTGAGATGCAAATTCAACATCGACCAGGAGTTCAACATAGGAATGAAGACGCACTTAGTCGCATTCCTTGTAAACAATACGGTTATCATTTCGGTTTAGAAAAAGAGACTGTTTCGACTGAAACTGAAGACCAATATGACACTGTTAATGCTATCACCCGTTTTGATGATAGTAATGACAAAGATGATGACAGTGAACATCATGATTTGTCTCTAAAAGAAATTCAGAAAAATAATCATGACCTGAAAATAGTGACAAAATGGGTAGAAATGGACGAACGTCCTGATTACAAAGATATTTCTGATAAGGGATTTTTCTTGAGATCACTTTGGAATCAATGGAACAAATTAGAGTTAAGAGACGGACTTATTTACAGACGATTTGAAGACCCTGCAACCAAAATTGTAAAAATGCAGGCTATCATTCCTTTATCAGAACGCAAAAAGGTTTTACAATTTTCCCATGATGATAAATGTTCTGCTCATTTGGGTATCCATAACACTTAGGCAAAAATTAGACAATCTTATTATTGGCCTGGGTTACAAAACGACGTTAGGACTTACATAAACGGATGTGACAAATGTGCAAAGCGGAAAAGTCCACAAAAGTCCAAAAGAGCTCCAATGGCTTTAGTAGAAGCTAATGGGCCAATGGAAAGGATAGCTACAGATATCCTTGGTGAGTTGCCAGAAACAGAGAGTGGTAACAAATATATCTTGGTAGTTTCTGACTACTACACAAAGTGGACGGAATCTTTTGCCATGCCAAATATGGAAGCTAAGACTGTGGCTAAGATTATAGTTGAAGAAGTTATTGTAAGATTTGGTGTTCCTCATTGGATACATTCAGATCAAGGCAGGCAATTTGAAAGTTTGTTGTTTCAAGAGATGTGTTGTATACTAAATATTAAGAAAACACGTACCACTCCATATCATCCCAAATCTGATGGTATGGTTGAAAGATTTAATAAGACTCTTGCAACAATGTTAAGTTCGTTTGTGGAACAAAATCAGAGAGACTGGGATGAATACATTCCTTTTGTCATGATGGCATATAGGGCATCCGAGCACGAGACGACTGGACAAACGCCAAATAGTCTCATGTTAGGTAGGGAACTATCAACCCCTTTAGACATCATGTATGAAATGCCACCATCAGTTGAAGATATTCCTGCACATAAGTGGGCTTGGGAGCTTAAGGAAAAGTTAGAAATCTCCCACAGTTTGTCAGAGGTAAAATAAAAGGGCAAATGCGAAGACAGAAACACTATCACGACCTCAAATTATCATACCAAAATTTTAGAAAAGATGACGAGGTGTATGTTTATTTCCCAGTTGATAAACCTGGGATGTCTTCAAAATTGACTAGTTTCTGGAAAGGTCCTTTCAAAATTCTCGACAAATATGGTGATCTTACATATAAAGTTGACTGTGGATACAGAGGGAAACCACAAGTTATACATGTCGACAGACTTAAGAAAAAGAACAAACAGACATTAAGGTCAGAATCGGATAATACCATTTTTGTTCCATTAGACACTGAAAATGATACAGCTGAAAATGTTCAAGACATTGCTGTTCATGAGTTAACATTGCCTGAGGAAGAAACGCAATAAATTAGTTATGATCGGCGTCGTACAAGGCGAAAGCCAGCTTGGATGGCAGATTACATTGTAAAATAGTTTTTGTACATTTAACTAAATTAAGATGTGTATATAGTATTTCTATGTTTTGTCCGTTTTAAAAGTTAGTTTTAGACATGCGGGACGCATGTGTTTTTGAGGCGTGGGTTATGTGATGATTTTGTATCTATGGTTAAATTGTTTACATTAGTAACTGTTCTGCAGAAGCATTGTTTTATGCATTGTATATATACTTTAATAAAACATAGTAAAGAATTGGATGTTTCGCGGGTAAACTTTGGGTCAGGTCAAACGTGAAGGGGTGTTCCAAAGGAAACTGTCAATACGAGTAATGAGACACTTTGGAAGAACACCCCTCCTATGATAATGGTACGACTACCATCGAGGTATATAAGCAGGAGATTCCTAGCTCAGGGTCGATTGTCATAAGTCTTCGTAGACATAAGACCAAGGTACGGTACGTTGGTATTCGAGATCGCAGTCTCGTTTATATTAGATTTATTAGATAATATTACTAAGTGTAATAAAGAACAGGTTGGTTCCTGTTAGAAATACGGACTTGTACGTTTACAAGCTGAACCGTATTGTACCGTATAGGACAAGTGTGAGTCTGTGTGACCACCTTGTAAAGTACATAATAGTACCAACAGAACAGAGACAAGTGTGTAAACTTGTAGGGTACATTATTGTACCAGGAGGACAAGTTTGTTCCTGACCCAAGGACACATTTGCAATAGTACAAATTTGTACCAATCGTATATATTTAAAGTAGAATAGTTAATAGCTATAGTTAGTTTATTAAAGATTGCAAAGAGCAGTTGTACATATTTTGGTTCATTGATGTTAATTGATAAATAAAGATTGTTTGTTGTATATTTTGTAAAAAGAACAATTTTGGATCCAGTATCAAACTGGTAACGGACACATTCTAGACAGAAATAGACACGCTTACCCTGTGTACACGTTACACTGATAATGGCTAAAAATGAAAAAAACAAACAAACAATTATAGTACACATGACACAACATAGAAATCTAAAGAATTAGCAACACGAACCCCATATTTAACATTCCCAATCGTGAATCTTTTCTTCTGTCAGAGAGGTTGTGTCCATCAAAGTGTTGTGACATGTTACCAACGCTTGAGGTGTTCCTATATTGATTGGTTACACATAGGGCAGCCCTCTTTTGAACCTTTTCAATGCTTTCTATGTATTGTTGTGAGCATAGATAATAAAGCCAGTGATAAGTGTAATTTGGTAAGTCTTATTGGGCCAATCTAGTTAATTTATGCTAAAGGGGAGGGATGGTACTTTCCGAGGGGTGGAAAATTTATACATCTTCGCATTCTTAGGGTTGTCATCCATCCCCACCTGGAATGGCCAATTCCAAGGTAAGAGGACGGGATTGTAGTAACGACAATATGAACATATTAATCGTCATATACGTATAAATGTTTTAAGAGTCACTTAAAAAAAAAAAAGAATGGAACTGAAATTTAAAATAAAGGGCTTATTATTAAATTATATAGACGCAACCATTTTATGAAGTTATTGTGTAATATATAATAGATAAAACGTTGCAACAGTAGAATCTCAATTACGGTAGCTACTTATATGTATGCAACAGTCGTAAAATCCGTAAAATCATTTAAATTTAGCAACAACAGAAAACGCGCTAATTCGTTACGTCAAAGTGTCATTCATTTGCTTTTTTACGACAATTTAATTAAACGAAATTAAGTAGAAGCTGCTAACCATAAATTTAACACTGATTGTTTATATGATCGTATATTTTATTACGGAGCTATTTTTATTAAGTGCTAATAATGAGTTAAAGATGGTAATGTTCGTTGAACATTGACATAAATATTACATGAAGGATATCGTCTTACTAAATTGGTACCGTAAGCAAAAAATAAAACTACTTAACTAAAGATGAGTTCCGAACGGTCGGATTTTTCTACATTTGACACGATAAATTAGTACTGTGATTGCATCTGTCTCTGTATTGGTACGTGTAGAATGTACGTTTTTATACATTATATTTAGATTGGACATCTTACCTTAAGTGGTTTTATACATATCATGCAGCCACGGAACCTTTACATATAGCTTATACCAGTCTATAAATTGTTAACCCCCCAAAGGTGATTGGGAAATAAGTATCGTATCATTTCTGTTCCTTCGACAGGCAGTTGAGGCGTCTATGTGGCTATGCGGGATGTTCAAGTTCGCAACCACGCCAGGTCAGAATGTGGACGTTGAATCCGAAAGAGAGTGCAACATCCTTTTAAGGGGTCCGTACTTAACCTGTTGTAAGGCTTAATGTCTGTCCATTTCCAACATACTCTCATTTCATGACTTCTCCAACATTATTCTCGGATACCTCTACCAAAGAACCTACCTATTGTATGTATTGTTAATTTGTTCTCGTCCTGGAACATGAACTATTTGACACTGGGCGTTAAGTAATTAACTATTTAAAACTTAATCATTTTTTTAAAAGGTTTATCAGAAATATAAAATGTCATCATCTCGATAGAGGCAATATGTATACACGTTATAGTTTGTCGATTTATACTGTTGCAATTTCAATTTATTATGTTTCATGCTGGGTTCAATTTACGCAACAAAACAGTGAGCTGTATACTCTCTTCAATCACTCATTCAAAAAACACCAAGCACCTAAAAGACCGGTAATACAAACCTAACCTACATGTATACATTGTTGGTTATCACGTTAACCTGGGTTAATCCGACCAGATTGACAATAACAGCCATTTTTATATGTTTTATCAGTTAACCGAATACTTAAAGCATGTTCAAAACTAACAGATACAAACAGTTTTATATAAATTGTTATGGAAAAATAATCAACGTCAAAACAATCGATGTTAATAGTATTTATTATCATATAAAAAGGCAACGTTCAACTTCACCTTATTTCTTTGAAAATGCCACATTCATTTACACGTTTTACGTAAGGTTTCAGCGGTCTTGCGGAAAATAAAGCAAGATTAATATGCTTCAGACACACAACAAAAATCAATTGTTACTTCAACTTGCACAACCATAAAAGGCGGATTTAGGGGGGGGGGGGGGGCAGGGTGCCCGGTCCCCCTTTTCGGGGAAAAATTTGTTTGCATATATAGAGAATCACTGAAGCATGACCGGAGAGGGCCCCCTCATAGGCAGTCAGTGGGCCCTCTCTCATGTAAATTTCTGGATCCGCCACTGATTGAGGCAATTCAAAGAGGTCTGTAACAAGGACAAATGTCTACCCCTGTCCAACCTCTTGTATAAATTGAAATCATTAGTCTGTGCCCTTCATCCCAGATGACCTAACTTGCAAACCTTCATCCATTGGAGTTATCGTTTATTTGTTATTCACAAGTCGCCCTCATTATACATCCAAATAGTTGCCAGTGCACAATATAGTATGGGCTAAAAATAATTTGCTATGCGACACGCGGAATTCGTCAACATTTTTGCCGTTTATGTTGTACTATTACACAAATTTCCAAGGTAAGGAGGCGGGTTATGGGCTCACAAACATGTTAAACCCGTCACAATCTGTATGTGCTATCCCAAGTCAGGATTCCGTTGTTCGTTGGTTGTCGTTGTTTGTTGTCTGTCGTAATTGGTTGTTTTGTAGAGTATAATTGTTTTGTCTCAAATCAGGTCGTTGGTTTTCTCGTTAAAGATAATTCACATGTTCCGGATCTTTATAGATTATGCCTTCTTTTTGTATAATCATTTTGACAGTTCCTGGAGTTTATGATTTGGTAAAAAAAAAAATCAGAAATTCGCCAATATCAGACCAAATGTGACACCACTGACATCATGATCGGTAACTTATCTTTCTTCTTTTGTTTGTATATATATCTGACTGTTGATAGTATTACCAGCTAAGTCAATTTGTTCTCAGTTGTAGAATAGGGTACCGTTTTGCTTGGAAAAAATACCCAAATTAAAATGGAAGTAACAGCTACCTATATTCGCCTGTCAGCAGTACTCTTTAAAATATATAAAACAAATCTTTACCCAAGCCTTTACTAATAACAATTAGATACATTATATAAATTAATGTGTTTTGTTTATATGCTCTGTGGTGTTAAAATGTTTTTTAAAAAAATTTCGAGTTATCCCTCATTGTACATAACAGGTCAACTGACTTATGATTATATTGGTTTCCTGATGAATCATTCCCAATCAGAATGACAGTTGTGAGAATGGATGGATGAGAGTAGTATATCATATGTCTCTCTTTGTTATGATTTATATGCCTGATTTATAATTTGAATCATACTGTTTAAAAGTCTTTTCTCACACTAAGAACCTTAGTCTGCATACTATTCTAAAGTTTTTTTTTATCACATATTCTATTAATGATTCCATTTTGGCCCAACTAGTTTGTTCTAATGTAAACACATTTCTTCACAGGAAAAGTTGTGTTATTCTTTAATTTATTTTATTGTTTTTATTTGTAGGATTATTGTAGATTTTGGCAAACATTCTAACAAGTTATTTTACAAATTCTTCCCACAAACAATTGGTGGCAATTAAGAATTTATGCCATTCTGTATATTACTCTATGATACCCAATAAATTAATCTTATAAAACAGTGACTGGTGGGGTGGACATTTGCAGAAAAACATAACAAGGATTTGTATAGTAAAAGAACCTTCTTACTAAAATATACAAATCCTTGGATATGGCAAAATCATTGATATGGACAGACTAAGATAATGGTATGCATATAATATCAGTAGTTCATTAGGACTTCCCTTCATCTTACTTCAAACTTGGTAGACATTACATTTAAAAGTCCTTTTCCCAATTAAAAATCTATTTCTGTGCAAAGAAAATTATCTAGTGGGAGTTAAATTAATATAACAATTCAGTCAGGTCTGCATTCAGTTCAATGTAATTTTCCAGTTAAATAATCATGTCAAAATTTTTTGGCAAATTTCAGACTACATTAACTTCAAAGTAATGAACTCATAATATGGTTTCTTCATCTTAACAGATAGACAATTGAGTTGATTCACCAAATCATATTTTTTTTCAAGAAGAAATTTGCAACCATTTTAAACCATGTTTTAAGATTTTATCTGTGGCACCACCCCATATTGAAATTATCGTGAAAATTTAAAAAAAATGGTAAATGAGGAATATTCTAACATAAGTATTTGTTGATGTCGGTGGCCACTGTTAATTTTTTTCAAAATGCAGTCATTAATTTTGCAAAATTATGCCGAAAATCAGTTTATAATGAACTTCCCTACATTATTGACATTACAACTACACCACTTATTATGCGATCGATTAAAATCTTTTACAGAAACAATTAGGCATTATAACATATGCCTTCATTAAGTTATCATCACATTTAAAAATGTTCAGATTTTAGGGCAAAAAGAAAGGACTTTTGATATAAAAAAAAAATATTTTCAGACTGATACTGTGTAAATATTCACTGCAAAAAACTAAGTTAATCTATTAGTAAAATACTGAAAAAGCAAAAGATCCCGCTAACATGTTTGACTTTGCCATATTCTGTATGTATTTGTCTGTCCCAAGTCAGGAGCCTGTAATTCAGTGGTTGTCGTTTGTTGATGTGTTACAAATTTGTCTTTCATTCATTTTTTGTACATAAATTAGGCCATTAGATTACTTGTTTGAATTGTTTTACATTTGTCATTTTTAGGGCCTTTTATACACAGTGTGGGAACGGAACTGTACGGTTTTCTAATAATTTGGTCATTCGGGAGACTGTCAAGCGGTGCTCCGACATTTGCAAAATAACAAGTTGCTTGATGGAAACTTTGACGAACTCTTATGTTCCTATATAACGTTTCTGCTTCAAGTTTTGATAGCTAAAACATTCTTAATGTAAATATGAACCAATAAAATAATAAGAAAGATATATGCATCCAAGCGTTTTCCTTAGAATGGTGGATCTCCGTGTAAAACGATCAAAATTGTCACACAACAGCGATCAAAAATGTCAAATAAACATCGAAAAATCAATGTTTGCTACCTGAATTTTCACATGTACCTTTTCTGATATATAGTCTTACCTGTCTGAAAGTTTCAAAGCCATTGTCCCAGTAGAAATCTAAATATATTCATTTTCTCCATGTCGGATATTTTTATTGACTGTACAATCGCTTGCAAGTTCACTGTAATATCACTCGGAGCCTTCCTGTACAATCGCTTGGAGCTTTCCTGTAGAATTGTTTGGCCAAATTTATTAAATACATTGTACATTTTTTATATAAGCTTTGGATTTTACATATTTTGACCACGAGCATCACTGAAGAGACATTATTTGTCGAAATGCGCATCTGGTGCAAAAAAATTGGTACCGTTAATGTTATTACTACCACTGGATCGATACCTCTGCTGGTGGACTGTTAGTCCCCGAGGGTATCACCAGCCCAGTAGCCAGTACTCTGGTACTGGCATGAAAATACGGATTTTTTGTGTTTTTAAATTTGCTGTTACAAAATGTTAAAAATTATTATAAATTAAGGAATGTAAATTCGTCATGCAAAGCTCTGATTCCTGTCACGGATTTGGCTATACTTTTTGGAACGTTTGGATTATAGCTCTACATCTTTTATATAAGCTTTGGATTTTACATATTTTGACCACGAGCATCACTGAAGAGACATTATTTGTCGAAATGCGCATCTGGTGCAAAAAAATTGGTACCGTTAATGTTATTGTATATGCATTGCATTGGTTGTTTCTTGCTGTTCTATTAAATTCATCTATGGTATTTGAAGTGAAAATAAGCATAAAACCGGTCATTTTGACAATTTAGATTCTATCAAGGAACCCTTTTAAGGCGACTATATCAGAGACAAAAACAAAATGTGTACAATAGATATAAAAATGAAGGTGTGGTATGATTGCCAAAGAGACAACTCTCCACAAGAGACCAAAATGACACAGAAATTACCAACTATAGGTCACCGTACGGTCGTCAACAATGAGCAAAGCCCATACCACATAGTCAGCTATAAAATGCCCCAAAAAAACAATGTAAAACGAGAAAACTAACGGCTTATTTATGTACAAAAAATGAACGAAAAACAAATATGTAACACATAAACACAAAACCACTGGATAAATATACAAAACAAAAAGAAAAGGACAGTACAAAATATGTTAAGAATCTAATCTAAAATAAAACTGAAAATAATTCTGTTACAAAATAAATATTTATATATACCGAAAAGGTGACTAGATTCTCTTTAAGGGAAATTAGCATATTTTGAATTTTACTTTGCACAAGTGGTAAATATCATAATTTTAAAGTCATAAGAAACGAGTGACCGGTGAAAAATAATGTTCTTCCAATTCTTGAACCAATGCATACAAACATCATAAACTTAGTCTCCTGTTCAAGAATTTTTCATTTTTTTTTCGCATTAATTTCGTATAATCGTCAATTTTTTTTCAATCGGTCAGTGTTGTTGTGAAAATATGGCAGGTAATTAAAGTTCGTGTTTTGAAGCCGAAGTTTAACGATTGTCACCTGTTTGTCAACAATTAACAAAAAGTCAACAAAAAAGCATAGAAATTGAGCACGTGTTTAACATGTAAATTCAGATAATAGTTTATTTTAAGGACATGCATCCTTGCGTATTGCGATCACCGGATTTTTACGAGATGGGTCACACTGAGGTCACTTTGCATACGGAAAATATGTCGGGGGAATTGCTTCCTGGAAGGAAGCAATTAAAATAAAGCAAACTTCTTCTAAATATGAATAAATTAAAGAATTTTCTTCAGAAAAAAGTATATATACATAAGTTTTATAATGTAAACTATCCATTGAGTTATAAAAAACACATGCATTATTTTTTTTAATTGGAGGTTTCTTATAACTTTAACGCAGAGTTCATTTTTTTTTTAATTTGTTAATGTATAACAACTTCATACAATACTAAACTGTTTACGGAATATATTCAACAATTTCACCATTTTTACAACTAATGTTTTTAGCAATTCAAAATCATCTTTTTAAAAGAAAAATACAAATAACAACAATTATACGCTGTACGGTTGACTTTTATGTGGATAGTTATCTAATTAGCAATTATAACGATCTCCTCATTTTTATACTGTTGTCGGTAAATGTTTAAGCTATTTATTAAATCTAAAAGATAAAATGCATCGATTTACAAGATGTAAACAATGAAAACTTTATGTTCTCTCTGCGTTTTCCCTCTTTTGATAATTAAATAACGAATACAAAGTAAGAAAAAACACACATAGACACAAGTTAATATACGGGAACACATAAATGTGACGCATTAAAATGTCTAACTTATTCAAGTATTCAGTAAACTATTTAAATAGATTTAAACATTCTGTACGTATGGGCCTGTCCCAAGTCAGGACACTACAACTCAGTGGTTGTCGTTTGTCAATGTGTTATATTTTTGTTTTTCGTTCATTTAAAAAAAATGTACATAAATAAGGCCGTTAGTTTTCTTGTTTGAGTTGTTTTACATTGTCATTTCGGGGCCTTTTATAGTCGACTATGCGGTATTGGCTTTGCTCATTGTTGAAGGCCGTACGTTAACCTATAGTTGTAAATTTCTGTGTCATCTTGGTCTCTTGTGGAGAGTTGTCTCATTGGCAATCATACCACATCTTTTTTTATATAGTAAAACTTTTTTGGTCGACTAATCTACTATGGTTACTAGAAGAGCAAAATCAATTATCAAAAATTTAGATCACGACCTTGACCTTGGCCATGACCTCAAATTTCTGCCGGGGGACAAAGGACATCAGATCAAAATACCTTTTTGTAACTTACAGCGCATGATTAACATTTATATATTAATATGTCAATAACATAACGGGATATAACTCTTATATTGCTGTATTATTTCAGCACAAATTTAACAAAACATTCTAAGGATACAACGAGCAATTTAAAAAATAATTTAATATTTTTTTTTTTATATAAAAGTAGAAACAAGAAAAGCACGAACAGGGAGATAACTATATCAGGAGGAAGTGTACGGTTACACAGGCTCAATTGCGAAAGCGTCTTCCGTGTTCGATGTACCATTTTTTTTCTCGATATCATGTACCATTTTTTTCTCGATATCTTGCGAAACTGAAAAAAACATCTCAGCATACAAAATGTGATTAAAGAAAAATATACAGCAAAATCAAAAGGTTTTTCCACCAGAAAGTCGAAAGACATAATTAACTCAAATGCATAAATATACATGTCATTCAATAACAATAAATTTCACTCCCTTCTTAATGTTTTTATGCAATCAGTAGTATCCGCTTGTATAAAATACCGCTTTATAAATATTTTGATATGAGCGTCACTGATGAGTCTTATGTAGACGAAACGCGCGTCTGGCGTACTAAATTATAATCCTGGTACCTTTTATAACTATTATAATAGAAGTAAAGATGCATCACTCTTACTGTCTGGTATGTGTTATACAGTCATTTATTTCTGAAGAAGTTTGTAGAGTAATATAAAAACATCTTGTTATGAAAACTGATTAAGTCTGTTTGTGTATTGTCTCCCCTCATCTGCGTTATAATTATAGTTAGTTTTGAGCGCTATAAAAGAGTAATAAGGTTTTTGCACTTTCACTAGTTGTGTAATGTAAAGGGGTTCTATCGATATCATCACGGACCTTTACGTCAGCTTTATGCTGAAGCAACAGAGATAGTATCTCGGTATTATTGTTGATAACTGCTAAATGGACAGCAGTGAGTCCATTATTGTCAGCTATGCTTACTGTAGGTGTCGGCTTTCTCCACACATGTTCTCTTTGATCAACTTGCAAACAGTCAAGATAAGACTCATCTTTCTGGGTCAATTCGTCATTGAATAAAATCTTAACAGCTTCTAAATTATTTAATAATACAGCGTAATGTAGGACAGTCCATCCGCTCTTTGTTTTATGATCAATAATATCGGATGAAATATTTGATCTCAAAATATGTAGATCGTTATGTCGGACTGCTTTATGAAGTTTGGTCTGGTTTAAATCATATTTAAGAATTAACAGGGTTAAATGGTAATTGTTTGAAGTGACTAGAATTGGGATCTTCATGTCAAACCATCCTCGAAGATTTACACGTGCTCCATTGCGTAAAAGCAAGCGAGCAATATCACAGCGACCTAATTTAACTGCTATAAATAAAGGTGTTTCCCAAAACTCTGAAAAACAGTTAACGTCTGCTCCAGTACGAATTAATTCTTTTACAATACATAAGCTACCACCCAGGACAGCCAGAGGAAGGAATGACTTAGACATGTAACCTCTACCGAGAATACATTTCTGTTCTGAGGTTTTAATCGAGCTCCAAGCAAATTGAAATAATTCATAACAACCGAAGGCAACTATCCAGTCCATTAGTGTACTTCTGTTGACTTTAGCCACTAAAACTCGACTAATGGCATCTTTTTTATCACGAAATCCATCAATGGACACAGTCTTAAAAAACTCCTGAAAAATAGACGGATGGAAGCTATTTCTCCGCTCCGAACTAACTTTAGAAAAGAGTTTTTTGGATCCAAGTGTGCTCTTGTTTTTTTCTAAATGGGTTCCAAACGCATGAACAAAGTTTTTATTCTTTAAAAGTTGACTCATCAACAAATTTGAAAATCTGCCATTGTTTATTTCAGCCCACAACCTATTATACAACGGTCTAAGATGATCCTCGTTCAATTCATCTTCCTGAATTATCACAATATTTTCACCAACATTTTTGTTTTCATCAGAATAAATTCTGACTCGATCTCTTATAAACAAGATATTACAGTCTGAAAACATTTCTTTGGGATTCATAGTACAGAAATGCCAACTTACGGTCTCTTCAAAAACATCGTGAATAAGTCGGAAACTATTACTGTCCATTGTGAAATACGATCCTAAAACAGAAAGTGCACTATCACCAAGTTCTCTCTTAGACATATTTCGTGGAAGTCCACAAGTCTGCATTATTTTGTATATTTTCTTATCGCATTCACCTGAGTCAATGTCAAACATGTTTCTGCTAAGTGAACCGTTAAACAGCATACACAGAACCAACACGCAATAAATCTGTTTATTTTCATTACTCATCTTATTCAGCTCCTCCTTTAAAAGTGATAATGGTTGCCTAAAGAATGCAATTCTTTTTCTGAATCTGTCTTCATTACTTGAAACTAATTTGCATATAAGAGGAAACGCATTATTCGTTTCACACATTATATCTACCTCCTCTTTTTCAACTTTTTCCTCTAGCTTATGTCTCCGAAGGTGTTTCAGTAATATGTTTTGCTTTTCGTCTTTTGAAAGAGCATAAGGCTCACACTCTAAATTTATGACATCTTTGTTTAAAATTGTGGAAGCTTTTTTAAATCTTGTATGGAGTGCTATTTGTAATCTCATTGTGCACATTATTTTCTTTGAACCTTTACCAGTGTCTTCAAGGTAGGTTATTAGTTTTTCGTTGATATTTTCCCAAGTGTCCAACATTGTCGGACTTAAGTTGTATTTACCAAGAACATCATCAATAAGAAACACTTGTTTATTCTGTGTCGTGTATTTGAGTATATCCTCTGGTGACTCTACGGGAATAATTTCAAATCCCTCTTGTATGAATTTTAATGCGATATGTCGAATAATTGCAGTCTTTCCTAATCCTGAAGTTGATGTCACCACAGCACAGCTACAATCCTTTATTTTTTCATAAACAAGTTCTGATCTCTGTGTCTCATAAAAAGTTTCATCATCTTCTATCCATGTTTCAACCAAAGTTGCATTTGCATCTGTAAAAATCATATATTGACTAACTAAGTTGTACCTCCGAATACGGATTGCTTTCATATTATCAAGCTTTTAATTTATTTGACACAATACGCAATAACTATTAGGTCTGAGACCACAAAAATTTGGGTCCAGAATTTTAAAGGAAAGTAGTGATTTGGTCCAGCTGAAAAAGGTTAAAAATTAGCACTTCGGAAGGTGTCAAAAGAATTCAAGACGCCCTAAACATAAAATTGTCCGTATTATGAGTTAGAGCCGATGAAGTTTTCTATAATTTTGATATAATTTGTCCCAAAAGTAGTACAACACATTGTAAAAATTTAATTGAGAAAGCGCAGGTGGGATTTTTTAAATATTCATTTATGTTCTAAAAGAAATGCACTACGAAATAATTGTGGTCTCGGACCTAACTATGCACATTTTTAAAGTTAGTTGTTCCTAACATCCTGATCGTGTTGAAGTTTTAAATATTTCGATATAGAAGTATATTCAAGTAAAAAATGGTAATCCTAAATTTGGTTATACAATGTATTTCCCATTTTCAAGGGCAAATCTCTGGTTAACAAATTTGAAAAATTAAAATCGTCCGCGATGCATAATAATGACTAGTTAATAGCTTTTTTGACGCAGCTTGATACTTATCATATACCGAACCATGAACAGATGGGACAGGTATGGACACAACATTCAAGATTGATTAAGCTTTGAATTTGGATTGTGCATATTTGACACAGCATATATGTTTCATGTGGTCATAGAACTGAAAATTTTAAATTGAACTTTTATTAAATACGATCCAATATCCAAAAAATAATTACAAGTCATGGTTCGAATAGGCATATCAGAATATATTTTTTTTTATGAAATCAAACAAAATTTAATTGTGGACATTTTAACCTCAATGTAAAATCCAAAATGTAAATACACGTTTAGATTAAGCATATTAATGAACCCATGTGTTAAATTTTGGTTACAATATAGCAAAATTTCACATTTTGTACCCCGATTCGACTAAACTTAAAAATTGGCCTCATAAAAAAAAAAGGAAACATGATAAGATTCAACATATAAAAGAACCCCTTGCATTTATTTTTTGTTAGAACCAAACTAAGTTTATTATAATAAGTTTAAACACTTTGTACCTTAATGTGAACCAATTTAAAAACCAGTTCTAAAATCGAAAATCTAAACACACCGTTAGATTCCATTTATCAAAGAACCATGTGAAAATCTAAATAATGTTTAATTTTGGTCCTTTTTTACCTTAATATTGACTAACTCGACAACGTGCCTCAAATTGAAATGTCTAAGTTAATTGTAAGAAAAGTTATATCAAAGATCCCAAAGATGTCAATTTTAAATGAAATAAAAAAAGAATAATTTTGAACCTTTTAGACCTCAATGTTGACTAATTAAAATATCGGGCTTACATAAGTATTTATATACAAGAAGATTAAATTCCGCTTCATAAAGTATATTAGATAAAGAATTTGAATTTAGACCGCACTGAAATTAGTAAAACAATATGCGATTTCTGGAAAGTATTATACAAGTATTGCTTTTCCATAATGGTTAGGACCATAACCCCCAAAGGTAAAAAAAAGTTATTTGAAAATATTCGATAAAATTGATTTATTTATCCGTCATACCTTTGTTATTTAAGAAAGTGACCTATAAACCCAAAGGGTCGGGAGTTTTAATTTGTTTTTTTAGTTCACTGCATTCTATAATCATTTGTAAAAAAACATGTCCCTATACGAAATAATTTATATATGGTTACTTAGTTAAACCCAAGTTATTATTTTAAAACAAGAACAATGGTTAATTTGGAATTTTTATAGCCCCTAATTAAAAAAACCCAGCTAAGACAATACACCACACACTATTCAGTTTGTGGTATGTAACCTTGTGATACAATTTCCTAGAGATCCACACATTTATTCTTTAGTTTTTTTCTAGAAACCAAATGAGTGTAAACGACGAGGACGACGATGATAACGTCACAACAGTATACGGAAATTTTTGCGTTTGTATAAAAATATATCCAAAATAATGCTTATTTTGTCAAGGTTAAATTGAATATTTAACGAACAAGTTAGCATGAGCCGACGTTAAGGTGCTTTCTGCTTTACGATTGGAAATTAATGTGAAGTTAAAAAACAAATAATTTATTACACTGTAACCCGACCAGCGATTAGACAATTCAAACTGGTTTTATTGATTAATATTGAAACAAACCTGCGATGTTTTTAAAAAAATTTCCTTTCAACGCAACAGTGCTAACATGCTCTATCTGATCTTTTTCCTTTTCACTATCCTGGTATACGTGTTGCCGATGTTTCTGTTCAGCGTTTTCTAAAGCCTTTTCAAATATTCCTTTGGGATTCATAGTACAGAACTGCCAACCGACAGTTTGTTCAATAACATTGTGAATTTGCTCGAAATTGTCACTGTCTTTTCTGAAATAAGATCTTAAAGCAGAGAGGGCGCCATTCTCAAATTCAATCTTAGAAATGGTACTTTGAAGTCCGCAAGTTTGCGTCATTTTGTATATTTTCTTATCACATTCATCAGAGTCAATGTCAAACATGTTTCTACTAAATGAGCCGTTAAACATCATACATAGCAGCAAAATACAATATAAGTTCTTATTTTCATTACTCATTTTATCAAGTTCCTCATCTAAAAGTGATAATGGTTGCTTAAAGAATGTTGTTCTTTTTCTGAATCTTTCCTCATTGTTTACAACTAATTTGCAAAGAAGAGGAAATGCATAATTCGTTTCACACATTAAATCAACTTCCTCTGTTTCAATTTCAGTTTCTAATTTACTTCTCATCAGGTGTTTCATTAATATTTTCTGCTTCTCTTCTTTTGAAAGACTTGTAGTCTCTTGTTCTAAATTGATGACTACTTTGTTCAAAATTGTGGTTGCATTTTAAATCTCTGATGAAGTGATATTTTTGATCTTAGTGTACACAATATTTTTGTTGAACCGTGTCCTGTTTCTATGCTGCTTATTAACTTTTCGTTGATTCTTTCCCAGTTATCCAACAGTGTCAGATCCAGATCGTATTTACCAAGGACATCATCGATAAGAAAGACTTGTTTTTCATTTGTTTTGTATTTGATTATGTCCTCTGGTGACTCGACGGAAATTATTTCACATCCTTTCAGTTTATATTGTATTGCGACATGTCGGATGGTGGCGGTCTTTCCAAATCCTAAATTTGATGTCACCAAAATACAGCTACAATCTTCCATTTGATCATAAACAAGCTCAGATCCCTTTGTCTCATGAAAATATTCATCGTCTTTCATCCATGTTTCAACCAAAGTTGCATTCTCCTCTGTAAAAGTAAATATACAGTCATTTAGATGCATTTGGTACTGACATATTGAGCAAAATCTTTAAATAAGCTTATTTTAACGTTAATAAGATTATAAATTATCTTTCATAATGGAAAACAAATCTGTAGTTAAAATGTTTGTTTGTTCTTGGAAGTTGAAATGTCATATAGTTTAATTTGCTGTATTCTCAAGTTATTAATACAAGGGGCATTATCTATATACAAAATGATCAATTTCAACATTTGTTTACTTCGGGCACATCGTTGACAAGATAATCGACTGTCATACTAGTGAGGTGTTAAGCTAGTTATTAGATCAGGTTTAATCCAGCATTCTCTACCCTAAGAAAATGCCTATATCAAGTAAGGAATATGCCAGTTTGTTCGACGTTTTTGAGCTTTTGATTTTGCCATTTGATAACGGACTTTCCGTACAGAATTTTCCTCGCAGTTCAGTATTTTTATTGTTTTTTTTACTTTTTAGTAATGATTAACTACATGTACATTTCAGAACTAAGTCATACTTGAGTTACTGATAAACTTGAGAATGGAAATGGGGAATGTGTCAAAGAGACAACAACCCGACCATAGAGTACACAACATCAGAAGGTCACCTCCAGGCGCAAAAATGTGGCGGGGTTAAACTGAACATACAACTGACCATGAACACATTTTTTGTATTTTCCGTTTTCCTTTTATAAACGCAATATATATTTATAGAACTGTATGCAACTGTAACTCGACCTGCGTTAAGTGACTTCAAAATGTTTATATTGTAAAACTCTGACACAAACCTGCGATGTGAATCGGAAGATTGCCTTTCCTGTAATGGGAGAAATCACTTTCTATTTGTTCTTTTTCCTTCCCACGATCCAGATACACTTTTTTAAGTTGCTCCAGGTCATCTTTAGCTAATAATTTTGCTTGGTCTCCATCAAGATCGTAGTTCAATATTTCAGTTACTTCGTTTGGTCTTTGACCATTATTTAAAATTTGCAACGCCTAAAATAAGAACGGTACATTGTATACGCGTACTTGATGAGGATGATGAAAAATACCTAATAGGTCATATCCTTCTAAACATTTATCAGATTTTATGTTTTTATTTTGAAAAAAATCACATAATTCATGTTATCACTTTTATCGTTTGTAGAAGTTGAAAAGAAGTAAATTAAAATGAATCAAATATTGAGGTTTATGACGCTCTTGTTTGAAGTGCATTTACAAGGGTATACATTTCACAAAATATCGTCTGTTTTTAAGAATCTATCCGCTCACGAATACTTCTCGCAGTGTTTCTATAGTCACAAGCCGTAGCTGAGACCATGATTGTACACCTGTCATTGTCCGAAGATGTGAATTAATCTTAAACAACTGGTACATTAATAGAAGCTGATGAGCTTCATGCTGTTACATAATTATGCAATGCAATGTATGACATTGGACATATAAACAAGCATTCAATTGTAGTGAAGAAAACATTTGTCTAACAATAATTTTAAACTTTTCCTACCGTATTCATTATATATGTGCAAGCCATCTTTCGGTAGTTTTGTGATACTATTTTGTTTGAGACATTTTTTATTGTTTCATGTCGGGAATATCGTTAAACAATAATAAAACATGTGCTTTGGATGTTACTTCATATATTAAAATGAAGATTTTCTGAACCAAACAAGTACGTGTTCTTTGGTTATTACAATTACGATGAGGAATATTTAAACAAAATGAATATGCATTTGCTTTGACTAAAATAACGTACCGTCTCAACCATAGTTAATTTGTCTTGGAATTCATTGTTATCAAATGAAGTAACTGTTGTATGAGCCAACTGGTTTCTGTACCACTTCAGGGTAGCAAGGGCCTCTCCCGGTAACGTATAATTCGGATGCGGAAGTCGATCCCATCCATTCGTAGGTGCAGGTAAACCTCCTATATTACGTAACAGACATATCATCATTGTCAGATCAAAGTCCTTGGAAGAAGTTGCTAGAAAAAAGGATAGAAAGTGGACGGGTCAATTTCAGAGGAATTATTTGACACTTCTGATATTTTCGAGAAAAAACTTTAATCTTTTAAAAACAATTAACGTATCAAACTATAAGATGTAGAGTTGAAACGTTATTTCGTATTTCGGCGTTAGCAGTATATGTAAGTTAAGTTGGATTAATACTGTAATATTAAATAATTTGACAAATTCAGAATATTTATTTGGAAAAAAAGGATTGATATTCCAAACCAAACAAAAGTTATATCCGAATATCTACCATCTTTCTGATGCAAAGTCATTCATTCAGGTTATAGGTATATAAACTCATAGATACCGTCTACAAAAGCCTCATCAGTAACGCTCGATTGAAAAAAAACTAAGAGGCCAATTAAAGTACGAAGTTTGAGTGAATTCAGGACCGAAAATTCCTACAGCTAAGGTAGTTATCTAATTTTGAGGCAGGAAAGCCTTGGTATTTCCAAAATGCAGAGTTTTGGTTTACAGTTAATTTATATGTATGACCATACTAATGATAATTCATGTTAACATATAGCTTTTATAATGATATGATGTGTGCACATTGTTGAAAGTACTTATTCGGTAACCTTTTACATTGTAGCGTTTACATTTTCTTATGAGCTGTTTGGTTGATTGTTGTCTCATTGGCAATCATACTACTTTTTTCTTTTTTTTCCTAACGTAACAATGTCTTTCTTTCTATATTTTTTTTATTAGTAGAGCATTATTTTTTCACACATACGATCAACAAAGAATCTTTACATGGTTCAATAACAAGTGCTATTTGTCACATTCATTAGTTTGGCCTACTAAATTTTTTTTGAAATAATGAGAGTGCATCAGGAAATTATAAACTTTATTAGTAATGTATACCTGTTGATCCGACTCCAGCAGTCATAGGTGGAGGATATGATGGCCATATAGTACCAGGGACACCCCTTAGAATTTCTAGTTGGGCTGCATTGATTATTCTGGATTTGTTTAATTTCATGATGGCATTCATATTATTGTTAATAGTTAAAGCTAAGTGTGCCGGTGGAAATTCGACATCAAAGTATCGCCTTGCAATATCAGGAGATACTTTAAAGTTAAGTAAAAAAAATCTGGTGAAGTTTTTCTCTTCTTCTGTAAGTTGTGAAATTGACGTCATTATAAAACGTGGATACCTCTGACCTATAAAAAATATTCAGCAATGAACTTTGTTTGTAATCTTGGCTAGCATTAATCACCTGTTATAAGAATAAACTGTGTTTAATTGTTTTATTATACCCTGCTCAAGATGATGATATCATCTTTTTTATAATACTAGTATGTATATACTTTCACATAAAAGTGCTTTGGAAATTGGCTGAAAGGAAAAAATACAACAATTTTAGAATTTTCTAGTGGATGTCAGCATGTCTTTTTTGGGTCCAAGATATCATATGTTTTTTATATTCAGATTGTCTAACAAAGATATTAGTAGAGAAAATAGCTGATTGTGAATTAATATAAACATTATTTCATAAACAATCGACTACGACTGATTTTGCTATTTGATAATGGACTTTCCGTTTTGTTTCAGTAATTCTGTATACTGTAAACCAACTTATTTTTTTTTTTACTTTGTAATATGCATGTAAACTTCTAGACTTCACAGTATAGTAAAAGTGCAGAAGCAGACATTTATTCAAAAAATGTCTAAGGGACATAATTTTGCAAAATATCATAGCCGAACGTCGTGTTTTATCCGAACTGGCCTTTTTTTCCGATTTTAGCCCCCACATACCCCCCCCCCCCCCCCCCAATAATCTTGAAATGAACACATAATAAACTACGTTGTTCATTACCACTTTGTGGAACAATATTCATGGATTTTATCTAAAAGAAGAAAACGCGACACCCAATTTCAACTTATAAAATTTTATAAATGTGATCGAAAAAGATTAATTTACGAAAAGCATTATGTACGTTAGTATGGAGTCACTTTACTTTAGTGCATAACATCGTACTTTAGCGTGATTATCGTACATTAGCGTCCCCTTCGCACTTTAGAGTCCTACATATTATATATTTATCAATACAAAAATTTAAAAAAGGTGAAAAAAAGGTAAAGACATATATTATTAAAAATGCTACATGGCTGGACTAATTAATGAATAATGGGTCACGCAGTTGCCATCTAATCCACTGGCATATGTAGATATTGATGCATATGTAGACATTGATGCTTCATATGTGTTTTACACACTTTAAGAACTATCTGTGTTTCACAAAACGTCACCTTCGAAAGGGAAAAAAAGCAATAGTCATGCTAGTTAACTTAACATTTTAAAATCAATGCAATAATGCTTTTCGTAAATTAATCTTTTTCGATCACATTTATAAAATTTTAGAAATATTTAGTTAGAACAGATATACATTTAGAATTTCCCCTTTATCATGTGTATAGTGAGTTCTAAGACCGCCGTCCGGTGGGATTCTTGAACAGGACATTTAGCATTGCTTAACTCTTTTCTGTTGTGTATTTTTCATGAGGAAAACCAGTATTGGTGATAAACCTTTTTTTAATAAATATTTGTAACTGGTACTAAACGACCAGCCATTTTATACTTCTGAATCATGGTGTTGTACATTTTGATTGATTAACGCACGTCGTTACAAAACCCATAGCCCCTGGGTGTTGCTAACCCATATCCTCGGACGTTGCTAACCATTATCCCGGGGAACTTCATGCAAGTTTTCCTTAGTTCCATGATTACTCCTTGTAAAATATTGAATTCTGTAGATTATCCATAATGTTTAGAATTAAATATTCAACTCATTAACGATTTTGTCCTATTATATGCCGATCATTTACACTCATTTCATTAAATGCATCACTTGACTGCCACATTTTCAAGGAATGGGACTACTGACCTAGCTATGCAAATGACCCACGTTGACGTCATACCATCTATGACGTAACTCTCACAACATTGAGCGCCAAATTTGACTCAATCCAGTTTCTTTGTCTCCGTATTGAAAACGTCTTATACTTGACTACCTGTAGGGTTCTATCAAAGGTAGTACCCTACACCCCGTAAAAAATATGTAAAATTTCCAAAACACTTTTTTAGATAATGAAAAAAAACGTTACACTTTGTACCCGAATTTTCATTAAACTCGCTCGATTCGGATTAAGACCGGGGATAAATTTGTTATCTACGTTCATATCCGTAGATATGGATATTTTAACACCCTGAAGTACCCTGTACACCCTTCGGCTACGCCTCATTGTGTACTGGGGTACTTCAGGGTGTTAAAATATCCATATCTACGGATATGAACGTAGATAACTTATAATATGCTTATACTGTAAAAAATAATGTCTAGCAAATATTAAGAAACATAGGCCATATAAAAGTGATGGGTTTGAGAACATTAGTTCTTAAGAGCAAAAGGCCCTATACATTTTAAAATAAAAGAATACAGACCCTAATATTTTATATGTTTCTCTGTGTATTGAGTATACTAATCTATGTCGAACAGTTGAATAAGAAAATGCAAACCAAAAATATTTACTTACCTATATCTATCTTATCATTTCAATCAGTATTAAAAGAAGTAAATATATATGAACTAGTTTCTCATTAATATGATAAATATCACTTATCGAAACAAAAAATACATAATCTTCACGTTTAACCAAAATCCCTAATTGTTCAAAGTTTCTCGTGTTTACATGAATTAACAGTTTCAACTATACATATCAGGATATTCCTCCTTAAAATCACACTCATTCTGAACTCTAAACTTAATATCAACAAACTTCACATAGTTTAACCTATTTAAAATTTCCATCTTCACTACCAAATAATTTGTGTAAAAAAATTCGACATCTCCTTATAATACACATATTGATTTTTTTAATGTAAATAAGCGACACTATAGTTGTTATCAACAGCCTTTTAGATGGTATACTTTTAAAACTACAGAAAATGAATCCATTTTCTAAACATGTGTAATATGTGTGCGTTATCATACACATCAGCACTGAATCAATAGGAAACAAGTAATAGCTTTTCTAAAAATAAAAGCTTGCCATTTTATTGATTTACATTTTCCTCGTCCTGCCATGAATAAAATGTTCAAGATGAAGAAATATATGAATGTTTATAACTTTATGAACAATGTAATTTTTCATTTGAAAATAAATATTTAGTTTTTGTTCAAAATGCATTGTTTTTGTGAATAAATGTGTTGATGTCCACATCGGTTCTTTTTCTTTTTAAATTTCTGTTTTTTAAAAACCATTAAATTATCAAAAAAGGGCATATAGTACGTGAACAATATTGACAGAACAATAGTATATGCAATGTAATTCATACTATAGACATGCACACCAAACATATCATTTAACATATTATATTTATATTAATATTATTTTTACATTGACCAAAGTGCAACAAGCAGGTAAGCGTATTTTGACTATTAAACAAAAGAAAGCATAAGTAGTTTGCAAAATATACAGAAAAGTACACCTTTAACTCTGAGGTAAAGCTACGAGCAGCCAGTAATAATCCGTAAAAGGATTCGTCAACATTCTGTCCAAGTTGTAAATGGTAAAAATGGCCAAACAAAAAAAAATATACTTATTGTACTCCTAACTCATAGAAACCTCCTTTAGTACGCGAACATGGGTTTAAATAATATACAATTCTACCGGAATATATTTATTTTTTTTATTTCTGAAACAAGTTTTAAAAGGGCATTACTTCAGTAAGTTTTGACATTTTGATACGGTCCCTATATTTTAATAGTCAGTGTAGGTATCGGTATCTTTGTAAATGTCTGTGTAGACGACTGTTTGAAAATGTCCATTTGAAACCTGGACAATACATTTGTATTCGGGTGGAACATTTGCGTATATACGCATATGATCATGATCATACGCGCATGGTCCAAAACTCATATGGTCTGAAACACATACATATTTATATACATAAACGTCATTGTTGTTTCGTGTGAAAGTGGTCAATAAATTTGTTTATTATTGAGTTTTACAAGTAAATACATTATTACTAGATTAAACCAGTACCTGTGTGTAAATATTCATCCTGTCCGTTAAGAAAAAATGCATTTTAGTCCTTTTTACCTAAACTAAATCATTTTCGAATACATAATGAATAAAAATATAAAAACTTGAACATTCTAAAGGAGAAAACGCTGAGGGAGGGGAGTGCATTTACTTTGCAATAATGGATGTGCGCTTAAGGATGTCACCTTTTCAAGCGTTATTATATATAATAAGATAGAAAATGATTACACGGTTGTTAATTGTATCATTAGTATATGAAACTAATCAGATTAATTTCTTTATCCATTTATTCCATTTATTGTCATGAAATATGTTACAGGCATTTTCTATATTTAGGGATATTGTAAAATGACTGAATTTTTAAGCGTCTTTTGATATGCCTAAAGTTGACAGGCATTTTAAAAAAAGGCCTAAACAACCAAGTCATTTTGTAAAGTGCCTGAACTTTTTATTGAAAATTCAACAAAATGGCTGTTCAGTTTCAGGCAAATTGTTTAAATACTACGTGGCCTTTACACCAGGAATCAGTTTTAACTGTCTTACAGTAACTTAATTGCTATTGAATCTGTAAATTTTGATAATGAAATATCCTTAAGAAAAGCTGTCAGTAAAGATTTTTTTGTGATGGCCAGAGCTACACAAAATGTGGTTGTAGTGTTGATGGTAAGACTATATGTAACACTAAACTTCGTCTTTTTCAAAAAATAATCTATTACAACAATAAACTTTAACTGTTTAAATTGCATGCTATATTCAATGATGACATGAAATGGTCTATTTGATTTTTCCAGTTCCTCAATTTTGGGTACTTTCCATTCAGTTTTATAGACTTTTATGTATTTTGTAAAATTCCTTACATTTGTTTCCATAAATTTAGAAAATGCCTTTCAACCTGTTAGTCAAAAACTTTTTGTTAAAATATATTTTTTCACTCCTTTTGGTCTTTTGGAAAATGTTTGTTTGTGCTGTATTTAGACTACTCTACAACGAAATTTGTTACATGCACATGTATAAAAATTGCAGTTTTTATCCAACGCAATCATAGTTTTGAACGTTGTTTTCAATTTAGATTTTTTATATTTATTTCGTTTGGGCTTGTACTATACATTCCCTCCGGTTTATATAGTCAGTACATCCTATTTTAACCCTTCACAATTCAAGAGTCTATTCTAAATTGAGGTAAATAAAATGGCCTACAAATACTTATCGATCTCTAACATCACTGGAGAGACTTTAATTGTCAAAGACGCATATGGTGTAAAAAATTAACACCTCATGTTGTGGTTTATCATCTTTGCAGCAAGTTTATAGTTTCTACTTGGTATTAAATCAATATAGATTTGTTACACCTTGTGATCAATTTATTTGGCAATGGCAGGCAGCAGGGTTTAAGAATATCAGTTGTTCAACCCGTTAGTCAAATGAATTTTGTTAAATTATATTTTTGCACTCTTTTGGTCTTTTTGAACATTTTTGTGCTGTATTTAGACCCCTCTACAACGAAATTTGTTACATGCACACGTATAAAAATTGCGGTTCTTATTCAACGCAATCAAAGGTTGCAACGCCTCTCCGTAGATAAAAACAGGACAACTGGATTAGCCAATTGGGAACTGCGACACCATATGGTTGCAATGGCAAAATTGATGGTATAGGTATTCTATCTAGTCCTTGATGTAGCTCGATGAATGTGATGAATATTTTTAAATATACTCCTCGACGTAGACGTGCTACTGTATATAAAAAATTTAAGATGATGACATTTCCTATTCTATTGCAACTAATTGCTCTTTTTAGAACAAGAGAAAAGATAAATAAATTAAATTTATTTACGACTGATGAGCTTGAATATTCTTTTTGGTATCATCAGCCTTTCTATTATTGTTTCTACGTAAATCACATGTACAAGTTTTATATCTTCGAAGCTCACGCTCATACGTCCGATATGGGAAGCTACATATAATGCCTTAACATCGATGTTTACACATATAAAGTTACATTTCAGTACTTTCATTTTTAACAGAGGTAAGACAGTTTTATGTTCTTTTTAATGATTAACAGGTTTGTTTGCTTTTTGCCTTGCATGTTTGTCCCTAATAATTTTATTAATTATGTATTTGCATTCAGGTATCGCAGATCAAAATTTTTTCGTTCGGAATGTGTTAATTTACGTTTTTTGATTGAGTTAAGCCTTCCAATTGATATTTTATCGTGTGTTTTTCTATGTTGTGATGTTATACTATTCTTTTAGAAAACGGGAGAAGGTTTGGTACATTAAGACGTTTAATCCCGCTGCAAATGTTTGAACTTTTGATGAGGTATGTCCAAGACACGATGTTGTGTCGATATCGATACACGACTTTTCGTATGTATGTTGTTATATCCACATGACCTAAATCCTCTGTCTTGAATGTTAATATCGAATCGATATCGACAAACATTCCATATCCCTAAACCTCTGTCTTTCTTATCGATATCAACGAAATCGACGATATCGAATCGATAACACCAAACATCCTATAACATGAACAACAGCCTGAAACCTCTGTCTTGGTTGTCGACATCGACGATATCGAATCGATATCGACAAACATCCCGTAACTAAAACAACGGCCTGAAAAATCTGTCTTGGTTGTCTCGAATCGAAATCGACAAACATCCCAAAGCTTTTTTTCATTTAACAATATGTGATATATACAATGAAGATAAAATGATGAAAAACGCTAAACGATCAAAGTAAATTTGAAATATTTGAAAATAAATTGACAATTTGACACATGATGTTGTTTCATGTATATTTCTATGTTAATAATCAAGTAATAAAACTACATCGTATAATATATTTAACACTATGAAGATCTTCATTTGACAACGCATGAGAGTAATTTAATTATTTTTTGTATCATACGAAAGGTGGACTAAGTGCGTTTATATTTTTTGAATTTTTTTTTAATGAATCCGTATATTTTCTTTTTAAATCCAGTTTACATTCGATTTTTGCAATGCATTTAAGAGATCATGTAATATCTTTACTTAACATTCATTTATACATAGATATTAACGCAATAAGAATTCATGCATGGTCGCCCAAGTATTTCGGGGTCTGCGTTTTTCATTTGTTTTTATTTTCAATGTGAAATGTTGATGTTTGTCCTTGTATGTCGTATTTGTTAACGGGTATGCCTTTTGTCCTCTGTCTGACCTTCTTCTTAGATAATCCTTGGTTGTCAACACTTCTTTTAAGATTGTTTTTTTCTCCTTTAAGGTATATACATATACCATATATCATCGGGGAGAGGTTAAAAACCTTCTATGGCGATATCGAATCGATATCGTATCGCTGTTGTCGATATCTTGTTTGTTCATACATTTATTTATTCAGAAATTTTCGATTTCGATTCGATATCGTGTTGTTATTGTCGATATCGACAGTGTGTTTTGTAACGGTGTATTCATTTGTCGATATCGATTCGATATCGTGTCGACATTGTCGATTTCGTCGTTATCGATATCTTGTTTAGCATGTTTGGTCTTGGATATGTATGTATGCCTGTCCTAAGTCAGGAATCTGATGTACAGTAGTTGTCGTTTGTTTATGTAAAGAGGGACGAGAGATACCAGAGTCACAGTCAATTTATACGTGTTTCTCGTTTCTCGTTTTTTATATAGATAAGACCGTAGGTTTTCCCGTTTGAATGGTTTTACACTTGTCATTTCGGGGCCTTTCATCGCTGACTCGTTGTTGAAGGCCGTAGGGTGACCTATAGTTGTAAATGTTTCTATCATTTTGGTCTCTTGTGGAGAGTTTATTGGCAATCATACCACTTATCCCTTTTTATATTAGTTTAAAAAAGTTTTAAAATCGAACTTAACTTTTTTTTCATGGAAGACAATAGTGGGAAAAAGTAAAACTGATTAAATCTTTTTCAAATATTTATCTCCAAAAACAAGGGATACATATAACATGTATAACACACTGAAAATTACATAATAAAAAGGTTTACAGTGAAATAAATCATAAAATAACAGACCAATGATTGCCATCTTTCTATGCGTGACAAATACACCATCAAAATAAGATTACGGTCAGATGAACATATTCCTATAAAAATCTGAGTAATAGGCCTAACCAAAAAAACGAAATGTTTTTATACGAATATTTAAAATGGGTCAAAGTCGGATCAAAATTGCAAGACACACATATACAATTTACAATAATTCAATCATTTGTAATGTCTATATAGCAATTCAAACTGTTTTAATTTTTCTCAAATCGATTTATGAATTTCGAACCGCGTTATACTACTGTTGCCTTTATTTAACATTTGTTTCTGACCTACATGAATTTAAATGCAAATAATCAAATCGTAAAAATCGCAAAAGTAAGCACAGCATGTATAATTTCGGAATACTTAATATTAAGGAGGTATTTAGGTGAAATAAAAAAAAAACAAACAAGAATTTAGAATTGATATTATAAGTCGGAAGAGAATTAGCTAAGAAACAAAAACAGCTAAAAATATTGATAGGTCATAATGCTTCTTTTCGGAATATTTGAAATTAAAAAATATTGCAAGTAAAGACTGACTCGGACTTTTAACTTATAGTTGCATTGACATTATTTGGGTCAAAAATCAAAAGAAGAAAAATCAACAATCTGCTAATTTTTTGGCAAATGGCCTTTTATGAGCTATTAAGTCTTATATGAAAAGATAAATGGGTGTAATGGGGCAAAATATTTCATATTGTATCGTATGGAAAAACACTAAGAAGTCCGAACATGAACCCAAATTTCAAAACCTCACATAAGGTCATCTTTAAGTGTACTTATAAAGGTCTATAGCAATATAATAAAAATAGAAAACAAATGACAAATGTTATCATTGATTCTTTAGTTTCACTGAAACCAACTATAAAATTTGCATATTTTTCACAGTAAATATCTAAATGAATAAACATTTTGCACATAGTAAGGACACTCTTGACATCATGGCTAACAAAATGGAAATCTCATTTCATTTTATTTCCTACGAAAAATTCGCAGGTGATGCCTTTTTGCTGGTGGACGTTTCGTCCCCGAGGGTATCACCAGTCCAGTAGTCAACATTTTGGTAAATCTGCTGTAAATTTCCTGTTTACCAAATTTTGAATTTTTCGAAAAACTAAGGATTTTCTTATCCCAGGCATAGATTACCTTAGCTGTATTTGGCCCAACTTTTTGGAACTTTGGATCCTCAATGCTCTTCAACTTTGTACTAGTTTGGCTTTATAAATATTTTGATATGAGCGTCACTGGTGCGTCTTATGTAGACGAAACGAGCGTCTGGCGTACTAAATTACAATCCTGGTACCTTTGATAATTATTTACTAAAAATCAAAAAAATTGACACTTAAAAATCTGAATGAAAAACACGTTTGCGATTTGTAAGAATTGTACGAGATAGTTATTAAGTATTATGGTTCTTGGGTGATTTGAAACAGTAACTTTTCTCCACACATCTATTTAGTTCATATTATTTATGAGTAAAACATCTAATAAAAAAGTTACTTTGCAATGTTTCATGACAGAACATAAACGTGTTCAAGAGTTACTAACATCCTATTTGATTTTGAAAAAGTAATGGTGATGTTAAAGGGTAATTTTTTTTTCAAATAAGAACCAATTTATATAATTTTGATTTGAAACAAAAGATATATGCAATAAATAAAGATTTACAAGATTTTAATAACAAAAATTTGTAACTATAAATTTTAGTAAGGAAGTATACAAAGGTAGAGTCAACAGTCACTCTTATGTACAAATGCATATCCCTGAAGAAAAACAAATATATATAGGATGTACACGGTGGTGATATATCATGTATATATTGGTTTATATATCAAAAAGCAATTGATGTCAGATTATAAGTACATCACCACTATATATCTAATTTGTGATCGTAAGTCACTTATCTTAACTGGTTTTAAGAGGGAGGGGCACTTTGAAAGCATTGTGTGAAAAAAAAGTTAAAAACAATATATAATTTGGACTTTTTATTAGAGGAAGGTACTACTTTTAAATTATGCTGATATTGGCATAACTTGCAATATTGATCCTGCCAATGTAGTACATAAAACCTTTTATAGCCTGTGGTTTGTATAGTGGACAAATTTCACGGAATGTAAGAGTAGTTACATTAGTATATCTGTTTTGAATACTGACATATAGGGATCAATGCATCATTTTCATTAAATAGGGCATTACATTACAGATATATCACATTAGACAACCATCTGTCAAAATAGAAAAAAACATTTAGTGTACAATATGCACAAATAACATGCATCAGTATAGCAGATAGCTATTCAATTTGATATAATTTTAACATGCTGAATGGCACAAGTATATGGTTGATTTAGTAGAAATGTACAACGTTTATGTAGTTTACTAAATGTGATGCAGGTATTTGTTCATGATTATTATCGCTGTGTTAAAAATTATCGCATCTCAAACATGAGGAAGTCTTCTCTCGTGTTTTCTATGGATTATTTTATAGTCTTTGTTGTTGATCAATGATGAACTTAAAAATGGTAAAGAAACAGTTATGGACCCTGACATTTATTTTTCCAAAAAATATAACATATTCTAAAAATATAAAATATTTAAAGAAAATCATTTATCTTTTTGTATGAAATAATATTGTTAATATTCTCTAAAAATGAATATCTCTTTGAATGATATCTTAAATTATCAAGATTTATTTAAGTAGCAGTTTTTTTTCTTTTAATAATTAAAAAAAAAACAACAAATAAATTAAAGGTATTTAAAAAAGCTAGGGAATCAAATAAACCAAACAGAAAAAAAAATAAGGATTTTTTTGTGATAAACTATTCATTTGCTATATGAGATGCAGAAACATGTATAACATAGTTGGTATTGAATAGGGAGGTAAGAGATATATTGGTTATAATAATCATGTAGAATAACTGTTCTTGTAATTATTTGTGTGTAAAGATAAGTTATTTACTATTTTGACAGTACTTACTAGTTTCAAGTCCATTCTAAGATGAATATTTATGAAATGAAAGTTCTGCAGTAAGAATAGTACATTGAAGACACATTTCTAAATGGTGCATAAAATTCGAATAACGATATCTCATACTTAAATGTTCACAAAGAAAGAGAAGCTAACAGTACTGGATTTGATTATATTTATAGATGGTGAAAATAATTTTGACCGATACAAAAGGATGGGCATTTATTAAAGATATAGAATTAAGAATGAACTGACCCGTCCCTCTGATATCATTGAATGGTTCCTTGAATGAGAAAGGCATATGATAAAACGTTTTTTTCCGTTTAAGTAATTTAGGAACCATGAAAAGTGATTTTAGACAATGGACATATGATTGACGTAAGATAACGAATCGTTATACAAAGTGCGGAATATCCCTTTGTCTCGCGTTTTGTTACGTTCACTTTTGGTGAGACAACAAACTGTAAGTGATATAATCTTACGAAAAAAGTGGCGAAGATGTGTTAGCTAATTTTTGATTTTTTTACAACTAATCTTTTTCACCGTCGTTTAGCACACAAAATGTTAAACGTACATGGATCGCATTTATTTAATGATTTTTTATGTTGGTGTTGTAACGAATCGTCACATTGAGACTACTCTTCCCGTTGACATTTTTAGCGAATCTATGCTATTTTCGTCTAGTTCTGACTTATATATTGATTTGTGACTTGACCATTTATATTCAATCGGTGTAAGTATACCAATCTCAGTGTATTCGCACTTTATATACACTGAATCTATCGAGTATAAAAAGTTATATGCAACTTTGATTTTCATTTCAAAGCAGTTAAATCAACAGATTGTTGTCGGAATAAATTGCACATTACTTATTTTCTTTGTCAACATAAATTGCAGAGAGCATGATAAAATACAAATACAAAAATATTACCGAATAATTAATCATCTGTATTTTCGGTTTATGTACGAAATTATTATATGTTAACATGACTACCTTCTTACCAACTACTGATATACAGTATAAAAAATAGTACATACATATAACATGTAGCCAAAATAAATTGATGCGAACCATTACTGACCAGTCTATAGCTTCTGATTCTACTATAAATGTACCATTATAACTTGTAATATTAGGATCATAACGACACTGTACAGAAAAATCGACAACTTTTTTGTAAGTAATATTATAAGCAGAACTGGTACATGATATATTCATAATACTGAATTCTGTACAATTTAAAGCTGTGAGTTTCAGCGTATTTATATTGGGCATTGCATATAGATTATACTTTATGATATTAACATAAAAAACTATCGACAGTAAACCTACAACAACAATAAAAAGAAATACATAGACGACACAAAATTCGTACAAATCTGAGCAGTCCATATTCAGTATTTTCCTATCTTTGAATATCTTAAATATCCCATATGTTGACGATTCCATTATCTTTATAGATAACATATAACAAATGATAATTACAGTCAAGGTAAACATAAAATTGTATATGAAGTGAACGTAAACAAATACACCAATCGATACGAAAGAACCACATTCTGTTATTAACAAAAGTAAAAACCATCGCAGGTGACCTAAAAACCTATGATCGTACATTATCAACGAAAATAACAAAAAAGGCAACAAAATTAATAAAATTCCGTATATGCTTCTCGTCACCTGTACCAATATAATATTATCTGATTCTGTGACTTGTCCATTACAATAACATGTATTGTGGTGTTCCTTATTAATTATATAAGGGTATGGAAAACTCATTAGCAGGCCAACAGCGAATGCAATAAAGAAGAGCGTAGCAAAAGCAAAAACAATATGAGTCTTATAAAGTGATTGTTTATAATTTGCAATATTGTTTATGTATCTTTCTTCTGTATCAGAACAGTTACTTAACTCTAATGCTGAAATGCCCATGTTATTGAATAAACAAGGATTGGCCCCATTCTCTAACAATGTTTCTATACAATCAATGTTTTCTTCCTTTTTTATAAGGCACCTGTGTAACACGGAGTGTAAGGGTGTATTTCCCTCATTGTCTGGCATGTTTACATAATCGCGACAAACATTTCGAAAAGCAGTTTGTAGAGTAATATTTAAACATGCGGTCTTGAAAACTGATATTGCGTTTTCAATAGTCGGCAAACACTTGTTTTGAGAACTACGAGTTAGCAATAACTGTGTCACACTTTTACTAGTTGTGTAATGTAAAGGGAGTCTATTGAAATCATCACGAACATTGACGTCAGCTTTATTACAAAGCAAAAGAGATAATATCTCGATATTGTTGTTTATAACTGCTAGATAGAGAGCAGTATGTCCGTTATTGTCAACTGTGTTTACATTAGGTGTCGGTTTTCTGCTAAGAAAAGAATCATCACTTTGTGACAATCCGTCATCGAATAAAACCCTCAGAGCTTCTAAATTATTTAATAATACAGCGTAATGGAGGACAGTCCATCCGCTCTTCGTTTTATGATCAATAATATCGGATGAAATATTTGATCTCAAAATATGTAGATCGTTATGTCGGACTGCTTTATGAAGTTTGGTCTGGTTTAAATCATATTTTAGAATCAAACTGGTTAATTGGTTATTGTTTGCAATAACTAAAGCTAGAATCTTCATGTCAAACCATAATCGTCGGTTTAGCTGTGCTCCGTTGTTCAAAAGTAGACGTACCATATCATAGCGTCCTGATTTAACTGCTATGTATAAAGGTGTTTCGAAAAATTCTGAAAAACAGTTAACATCTGCGGCATCAGAAATTAATGTTTTCACAATATCTAAACTACCACCCAGAACAGCTAAAGGAAAGAATGACTTTGAAAAAGGTTTGGGAGATTGTTTGACGGCTGGCGACCAATCGGTGTTGTATGCATCATCGAAACCTAGAATTCCTTTACGATCTAAACGTGTCATCGCGCTCCAGACAAATATAAAGAATTCATAACAACCAAAGGCGACAATCCAGTTCATCAGTCTACTTCTTTTAGTTGAAGCCTCTATTACTCGACTTATTGCATCTTTGTTATCTTGGAATTCATTGTTTGATGAAATATCGAAAAAAAAATTTAAAAAAGATTGATCGTTGCTTAGATTCCGCTCAGAACTATCCATCACAAAGGGTCCAGTCAATTCTAATTTCCTCTGATTTGTTTTAATATGGGTTCCAAATATTTCTACAAAGTTTCTATTTTTACAAAGGCCACTCATCAACAAATTCGAAAATCTTCCCCGTTCTAGTTCAGTCCGCAATCTAGTATATAAAGGTTTAACATGATCCTCATTCAAATCATCTTCCCGAAGAATCACAATATTTTGTTCAAAATTGTCATCTGTGTTTACATTGGAACTAACTCTGACTCTATCTCGAATAAACAAGATATTGCAGTCTTCAAACATTTCTTTGGGATTAAAAGTGCAAAAATGACAACCCACAGTCTCTTCAAGAGCATCGTGAATAAAACTGAAACTGTAACTGTCCTTTGTTAGATAAGATCCTAAAGCAGAAAATGCGCTTTCCCCAAGTGCCTTCTTAGACATGTTTTGAAGTCCACAAGTTTGCATTATTTTGTATATTTTCTCATCATATTCATTCGAGTCAATATCAAGCATACTTCTACTTAATGAACCATCAAACAACATACATATTACCAAAGTACAATATAAAGTTTTATCGTCATTCCTCATTTTATCTAGTTCCTCTTTTAGAAGCGATAGTGGTTGCTTAAAAAATGTCATTCTTTTTCTGTGTCTTTCCTCATTAGTTGAAATTAATTTGCAAAGAAGAGGAAATGCATAATTCGTTTCACACATTGACTCAAGCTCCTGTGTTTCGATTGCTTTTTCTATAGTACTACTCCGTAGATGTTTCAATAATATTATCTTTTTCTCCTTTTTCGAAAGAGCATTAGTTTCGTGCTCTAAATTTATGACTTCTTTGTTTAAAATAGTCGTTGCATTTTTAAATCTTTTTTGGAGAGCTATTTGTAATCTCAGAGTACACAATATTTTTTTCGAACCAATTTCTGTGTTGAAACAATTCATTAGCTTATCGTTCAATCTTTCCCATTCACCTAAGCGGGTTGGACTTAAACTGTATTTTCCAAGGACATCATCAATGAGAAACATTTGTTTTTTATTTGTTTTATATTTGATTATATCAATCGGGGATTCTACGGGAACAATTTCAAATCCTTCCAGTTTAAATTTCAATGCAATATGTCGGATGGTGGCCGTCTTTCCTAATCCTAAATTTGATGTTACCACAATACAGTTACAATCTTGAACTTTATCATAAACAAGTTCTGATCCCATTGTCTCACAAAAATTTTCATCATCTTTTATCCATGTTTCAACGAAAGCTGCATTTGCTTCTGTAAAGATTAGATATACATATGTATGTTCAGTAGAATTGTCGTTGACAAATTGATCAGCATGCAGAAGTTATTAATGTTTTTTCCTGGGGATGATAAATCTGAATAATTTAAACTCGTATGTTGTTACAGAAGGGGGAGATATACCAATTAAACGTTGAAACTAATATGTCATAAGTGTAATGTACAGTAATGCCAAACACTGTTTCATTTTGTCAACGCCTACTTGAGTTATTAAATGTACAACTGATATGAATCAGCATATTATTAATTTCGGTTTTGCTATGAGAAAATACTGCTACATGAAAACAAAAAATAAACTGTATCAAACTGACTGTAACTCAATCTGTGTTTAGTCACTTCAACTTCAAACTGGTGGTTTTTTTTTTTATTATTAATACAAACCTTCAATGTTTTTAGGAAGATTTCTCTCCCTGTAGTACGTGTATTCAGATTCTATCTGTTCTTTTTCCTTTTCACAATCCAGATAATCTTTTCTCAGTTGCTTCAGTTCTTCTTTCGCTAATAGTTTTGCTTGTTCTCCATCAAGATCGTAACTCAAGATTTCAATGACCTGATGTGGTCTATGACCATTATTTAAAGATGTCAGTGCCTAAAATCAGAAATGTATACAAGTAATTGATAATAATCTTATCTTTGAATAGGACATAACGGAATATGTCCCTCTTTAGGTACAACATACAGTGTTTCAAGAACCTTAGCTATGAGAGGAATTGTATTTTGACTACCATACTTAATTCTGAACCACTTGGAAATGGAAAGGAAGCAAAATTTATATAGACATATATATAATTTGACATGTTAACATACTCGTTCAGCACAATCCTAACTGAAGGGATTTAATTTTTTCTAAGGAATAGCATTTTTCTTATATCTTATTTTATATATATACCACCCATGTATTCTAACACTTCTTTTAATCAATGATATGTCAATTACAAGTATGCATATGTAAAAAAAAACCCAAAGAAATGTGCTTTACGTGTTACAACATACATGATCAACCTGAGTTCATTTGAGTGCGAATGCATTGTTATCCATAGAGGAAACTGTTGTATGGGCCAACTGATTTCTGTACCACTTCAGCGTTGCAAAATGCGCTCCCGGCAACGTATCATTCGGATGCGGAAGTTGATCCCATCCATTGGGGGGGTTTGATAAACCTCCGATATTACGTAACAAACATATCATCATTGTCAGATCAAAGTCCTTGGAACAGGTCGCTAGAAAAAAAAACAAAAGTGTCAATATCTGCTGAAGTATTTCAATATTCGTATTACTACACGGGCCTCAAGGGATTTCAAATCGAAAATAAATGCAAAACATGTGTTTTTGTGTTTTTCAAAACACAAATAATATACAGAATTAATTGCAGGATAAAGACAATAACTGTTTAGTGTCTTTAAATATCAGCTGTATTTGTACTCGGCTCGAAACAGGTGTAATAGCTCGATAAAAGCTCGCATACACCTTGTTTCCGAGCCTTGTACTAATACAGCTGATATTTATAGACACTAAACAATTATTGTCTTTATCCTGCAATTAAAATCTAGAATTCTGGGGTCGTCTGGCGTATTTAGTTCTAATCCTGGTACCTTTGATAATTAATTTTAGCGTTCTGAACTTTATGGCTATGCTTAGGCTATAAGATGACCTATTAGTGTTTATATCATTTTCATTGGATCTTTGGCTGATTAATTTTTCATATTACGTAGGCTGTTTGTCACGACGGTAGCCAGTACTTCGATATTTGTGTTATTTAAATTTGCAAAATTTTTGAAATAACTTTAAAACAATGAACATATATCTCGCATGAAAAGCTCTGATTTCTTGCTTTACGTTGGCTATGGATTTCTTAAACGTTTTTGATTTAGAAGTTTTGATTTTAATTAAGCGTTGGATTATCAAAACATCACTGGAGAGACACCTTTATTTGTAACGTTAAGGATGTTTGCTTGTCATGTTTTGGAATTTTTGTCAGATTCTCGAAATCCTCTGGTTTTATCCATTTGAATGCCTTAAAAAAAATTGCCCATGAACCCCATTGTTCTTTTTATAAATCATTTACATGTATAATTATAAGCCATTTGTAAAAGTCTTATAAAATCTTATTAATTTTTAATAGTTTTTGAGAACTTTCACTGGTCAAACTTTAACTGATAAAGCTATAAAAAATCAAGAGAGAACATTTTCCCGCCAAAATTCCAATGGCTAATATCTCAAAAACAAGCTCATTGACCCCATATTTTTTTTTGCTTTTTTGATTCCTCAACTAAACCCCTATCAATATATTCTAGTTTTATGGAAAGTTATTTATTTTGAAACTGAGCAGCAAACATCCTTAATTGTATGTTCTTGTTTTCATTTTGAAAATAAAAATAGATGCGTTAGAAAACTATAAACTCAATTATAAATATTTACGTGTTGTTCCGGCCATCGGAGGGAGATTTGAAGGCCATACCGTTCCAGGGACACACCTTAGTATTTCTAATTGGGCTGCATTTATTCTTTTTGATTTGTTCAACTTCATGATGGCACTCATACTATTGTTGATGATTTGAGCTAAGTGTGTTGGTGGAAATACTCCGTCAAAGAATCGCCTTGCAATCTCAGGTGATACTTTAAAGTTGAGCAAAAAAAATCGAGTGAAATTTCCCTCTTCTTCTGTAAGTTGTGAAATCGAAGCCATGATTACACTTTGGAGACTCTGTTGAACAATTAGGATCCACAGTATTTAGTCAGGAACTCTGTTTGTAATATATGCCATCATAAACAACCTGTTTGAAGTATAAAAACATTGTTTATTTGTAAAACATTTTTTCAGTATTAATGAAAGCCAAGGCAAAACATTTTATTATTTTTTTCACAATTTGTATTACATTTTCAGTATTCAGCCTGATTCATAAACGGATCCAGGGGGTGGGAACCCGTGCCACCACTATAGTGGGATTTTTTTGTTGTTGATTATATAGTGATTCACTGAAGCATGACTGTAGTGGCCCCCTCCTATGGGAGTCAGTGAGGTCTCTTTTTAAAGTCCTGCATTCGCCAATGTGTTTAGTTTCCAAATTAACTTCCTAGATGTTTAGTTTATCTATTATTCCATACATCATTTTCGAATTGATTTTTACGATGTTTTATTTTTCCTAACCAAATGCTCTTTGTTTTTGATCTGTTTAGTTTTAAATCTGATAGTGTTCCAAAGATTCCAAGGATATCAAGAGTGTCACGTATTTCCTTTGTGCGATTTTAGAAAAAGCGTAGTGTCTTCGGCAAACTGTTAGATCTTTTAACTATGAGTTTTAGTATCAAGATTTATTTTAAAACCTTTGATGATAGAATCATGTCTTATTCTTCATGACAACATGTCTACAGCTATAACAAAAAATAGCTCAATGTTTGCCTCTTTTTCTGATCATGAAACTTGTTAATTTCCTTATATAGTCTTGTTTGTTATGTTCTAAATATAGTGCATCATTATTAAAGATGTTGCTTTATTTAGAACATGCATGTACATATACAAATTTCTCAGTTTTCATTGATTGTCTATTCAAAAATTCAATCTTAGACACAGTTAGATCCTTTTGTAAAAACATTTTTGTACGGTACTATAAGTATTTATGGGTTCTTTTTTAAAAGCACACTGTAAACATTTTAAGGTTAACAGAAAGTAATAAAGGATGATTGGCGCCACCTAGTAGCTAGACATCCAAAAACTACAAGTAAATATATGTTCTGCTGCCGTGCTAATTAGAAAACCAAATTCGTGCAAACAGTGGGAAACGAGTGTTGGCTATTGGTGTAGAATTTGCTAGAAATATTGAGGAAATTCTCTTTGATAAGCTATATTTTCTGTGCAAAATTAAACCAGGGGTGTTCTACATTTTTACTATTACATAGCGTACCCTTACAAAATGTCCTTTTCTTTCACAGTTTTATTTACACCTAAAGGTGTTGAAAATTCAGAATATGGCAGTTTTTAAACGTTTTTTGTTTTTATCATGCTTTATAGTGGAAACGTAGAACCAAAAAAGGCTCCATTGTCGCCTATATAAATAATTACTTCATTTCACACCAGCACGGGTGTCATTCGGTTTAACGAGAGAAATGATCGTGAAAGAATGAAAGACATTTAATCGAGAAGACATATGAAAGGTCAACACATATTCTAATTTGATTATTAAAGCTAGGTTCACACTGCCGATCAGATCAACTCGATCAAGCCCGATCAAGACAAATTACGTGATCGGGAGACTGGTCTGACTCAATCGACAAGGATGTTCGGGATAGTCTACCCTACTCGTCATCGATCTGACTATCTACCCGAGAGTTTTTGACATGTCAAAAACAATCGAGTAAGGACCGAGAACCAGTCACTCGAGAAGAGATCGAGAATTCGTCGAGTAGCGGTCGAATTGATCGGGAAAGGATCGTGTAGAGATCGAGTTTGACTAATGTCCGATCATTTCCAGATTAACTCGACCAATGACCGATCGCTTCCAGATTACTGCGACTTCTATATTTATTTTACCCCAGACCAACTCGACCAATACCCCATCCCTTCGCGACAACATTCGACCACTCTTCGATCGCTTCTCGCCCATACACGAGAACACATGACTGCTACACGATTCTCTAAACGTTTGTACAGATCTGATTAACTCTCATAACTCCGTCTCCGCAAAAATATATTGGCAACATCATATTTAACTGCACAAAAATTTGTCTATGTACAGTACGTGTCTTTACTTTTGCAAGGAGAGGTAATATTTTTAAAAGAGAGGCAAAAGACACAAAAGGAACAATCAAACTCAGAGGTCGAAAACAAAGTGACACAGCCATAGCAAAAAAAGAAAACCGACGAGAAGACAAACAGCAGTCCACATAACATAGAAAACTAAAAACTTAGCAACACATAACCCAAAAAAAACCTGGGATGAACTCAGGTGTTCCGGAAGGGAAGAATATCCTGCAATGTTAGCACCGGCTGATTTTTCAAATATGAAAGTAATTGAGCAATAATATTCATTATTAGACTGCTGACGACTAAGTTATCTTTCGAAGTTGGTTTATAAGAACATCGATCAAGATTATATTTACCTGTTTTATGGGCTATTTTCTGTTTTGTCTGTCCGTATTTTTCGTTTGTCCAGAAATGTTTGTACTAGTTTAAACAAAGAAGATGAAGTACAATTCCCAACGAGACAGCTCTTCACAGAACACCAAATGACATATAAATGATTAATAACAACTAAAGGTCAAATTACTGTCATTTTTTTTTCATTTGAACCTTTTTACATTATTTCACACAAAAAGGAGACAAACATTTATTATTTGGAGCGAATTTCGTTCTTACACTAACGATACAAACAGTTCAGCGTGCACACGTTTTGATCATTTGTTTCTAACACACTTTATCAAAGTTTGCATAAACTTTGACAAACTATACACTCGCTGCTAATGCGTCTTCTGTTTGTCGTTTTGTTAGTTCAAACGATGCATTTCTTTCTAACTTTAACATTAAATCAATTATCTAAACGTGTTCTTGCTTGTCATAACTCAAAATATTGTCTATAAAACTACTCCAAAAAAAAGAAGACCAATACAACTACCATTACATATCAGTGTCCACTATGATGAAGTTTTTGTAAGCATTGGGTTCCTCTTTGTTAAGTTAGTGCAAGTCTCTCATACTGCCCACATGTGGTCGGCGTGTCAGCCACTGCCTCACTTAGATTTCTCGGCGCCCGTTGCTGTCTACACCTGCTTGTTCGTCTTCTTTTTCCCTCTCCAAGCTCCGTTACAGCTATATACCTGTCTCTCTGAGCTCTTACCACCTTGCCCACAAATCCAATTGCTTTACTTCTATATAGATATTTTAAATGTATGATTTTATTCGGACCTTCTACTGAATATAACCAAATATACGGAAAATGTGTCCATGGGACACTGATAATACCCCAGCTAGCATATATAACATTATAAAGGGTCATTACTCAAGAACGGCCACCCAAATTTGCATTTAAACTGTGTTTTATGGAAATAAGCATTGTGTATACGGCGTTTCATAAAATTTGGTTGAGGCAAAATAAAATTAGAGAACGGAAACTAATATTGTTGGGACGTACGCACATACGTACGGACGGACAAGGGTAACACGTAATGCCCACTCCGAAGCGGCGGGGAATAAAAGTTTCAGACGTTTTTATACTAAAATTGTGCATACTCGGCCAATTCCCGATTATCCCTACGACCCATATACGATCAGGTCGATCTGGTCTGGTCGAGACCAGACTGAGATCGTGAAAAAATTGATTTGGTCTAGCTAGTCGAGTAAAGATCGTGTAAAGATCGTGAATTGATCGGAATTATCGAATAAGTATTCATTTTGTTGTCGGGATGGAGTCCTGACGAGGTCGTGAATTGTCGAGTTAAGGTCGTGTACAGGCGGATGGCGGTCGGGTAGAAGTCGTAAACAGGCCCGATCAAGAATTTTGTTGAGCTTGGTCGTGGAAATTTGGACAATCGGGTTCATCGAGTTGATCTGATCGGCAGTGTGAACCTAGCTTTACACAGACAAATTTACGACATAATAAAACTGTCTGTTAAAATGGTTCAAATTGTCATTATGTGAGATTCAGTTTAAAATGAATAGTTATTAAAAAACATTTGAATAATAAAAATTCCATAGTTTTTTGTATAAAATTCTAGAAACTTAATTATCTATAATTATACATAATATTTTAATTCGTTGGAATAATGACTATATTACAACTCGAATTTTAGTTCTTGAAATATCTGAATGTTATCAGAAGAAATTTTAATTAATATACATTTTTATCGATTGAAACTATATGGTAAATCTAATGTTTAAGCTTTCAAAGTTATTTTTTAAAATATTGATATTGTAGAATACTATTATTCATGTTGTAAGTATTATGCTTGATAACCAACATGTTTGTATTGTGGATCTCATTTCAAACTACATTCACGTATAGACAGATTTATGATCAAATTGCCGTTATTTCTGATGAAATTCATTTTGTGGTCAAGATCGTATCACGGATTCGTTCCAACTTTGATGACTTAATTTGTTATGATCATTGGTTATGATTTATGATTCTGAGTTTTGGTCAAAAAATCGAACTCATATCAGGTCATTCGGTCAAGCTCGATATTCTATGTTGTTAGCCTTTTGATATATTTACCGTATCTATAGGTTCCAAATTATTTCGACTCATATATGTCAGTTCGCATGTCGTTCATATATGACCATTTGATAAAGCTATCTTAGCCATGATTTCGTGTATGGTGTACATGTCTGTCTGCATGTTTCATATATGACCATGATGACGTCAATTGTATTTGATATATTGAATGAGAGTAAGATGTCTATGTCTGGCTGTCGGTCAGGGTTCATATACTTTTGACCTTATGTTTCGAATTAATTGGCCAAGCATAACTTTTAAATTTTGTCAGTTTCTAAGGCATTGTAAGGATCGGAACACATTTATTTGGTTTACAAGACATTTGTAGAGATCTGTATGTCATGGTTCATCTGACCTTGCACTCTTTTTATGAACCATTGACAATCATAATTTAAAAAGAAGAAGATGTGGTATGATTGTCAAAGAGACAACTATCCACAAGAGACCAAAATGACACAGACATTAACAACTATAGGTCACCGTACGGCCTTCAACAATGAGCAAAGGCCATACCGCATTGTCAGCTATAAAAGGCCCCGATATGACAATGTAAAACAATTCCAACGAGAAAACTAACGGCCTTAGTTGTATAAAAAAATGAACGAAAAACAAATATGTAACGCATAAACAAACGACAACCACTGAAATACAGGCTCCTGACTTTGGACAGGCACATACATAAATAATGTGGCGGGGTTAGACATGTTAGCGGGATCCCAACCCTCCCCCTAACCTGAGACAGTGGTATAACTTACAGTACAACATAAGAACGAACTATAAAAATCAATTGAAAAGGCTTAACTTATCAGATGGACAAAAATACATTAAGCGCATGAAGCGAATTTTACACTTCTAGTAAAACCCTTGATATTATAGACGTTCCAAAAATTAACTGTCATAAGTAAAGCAGACGAGACATTACAGCATTTGCGCTCTGGTATTCTATAGTCTGTAGTATATGGTTAAATAAATCCACATCTGCGTTGTATATACAGAACTTAAGAAAGTACTGTTGCAAAAAATGTTGGTTACCGTTCAATCTCTAATTACACATGAAAGATGCTGTTTTGATGTAATTTTTGTTTGATGGATATCATTTTGGTTTAAACGTTGCATATCCATATTATTGGCTAAATAGTGTCGGTCTGCCTGAATTGCACTTGACCGATTCTCAGAGCTGAATCTTTCAAACTTATTTAGAAACGTTTTTAGTTGTTGTCTTTTTAACTTTCGAGGTAAAGTGTTGAATAACAAAAAAATAGCTTTAATGTTCATCCTTATCAAAATAGTTACAGGCTTCAACCAGTTGCAGGTTTATCAAATGGTAAAAGAAATACTGATTTCTGATTACTAGTAATAAGTCTGGTCACGCATTATCTTTCACGATCAAAATAATGCGTTGCCTGATCTTTCACGATCAAGTTTGATGGATATTCAACAAATTCAAGGTTTTCATATACAAATTAATGTTTTTAAGAGATGAACATACCTTGATTCTACTGTACTATCAGATACACCAAAGATTAAATTTCAAATATATCACGATGAACTTAAATATGACCATAGGTACAAAAAGCGTGTTATTTGTAATTAATTTCATAGACATGCATTGCGTCTTTTGTGTTTTTTCATAAAGTACTGCATATTTTCTCTATCTTATTTCACAGTTATGTTGAGGAAAATAAACCATTTTGACAGACATATTTTTTTGTTCGGATTTGTTCCGCGTTTTGAAAATAAAGCGATTTTTTCAAAGATTCTGACCTTGAATTTTCATTAAATGTCTTTCACGATCCTTTCCAGAGCTTTCACGATCGTCTCTCAATACTTGACCGCCGTTAGATATTCTTTCACGACCATTTCTCTCGTTAAACCGAATGATACCCGTGACCAGGGACCAAATGGAATAGAAGTTGTAAACTATAAGTCACCATACGGCCTTCAACAATGAGCAAAATTCATTCCGCATAGTGATCATTGGAAGGTCCCGAATTGTTAGAATGTATTTATCACATTTGTATGTTTAGTTAACCGTGTAATCAGGATATAATATAAACAGTTCAAGTTGTCATAAATGGTATAATTTATTTGCATAATAATATAACTTAAACAAAAACGTAACCTGATACTGACAGGACTTACGGACAGACGCAAAAAATAGAAAACATAATGCCGCACTTTTTTTCTATCATGGGCGGGTATGCAATTACTTTTACAACCATAATAATAGTTATTCATTATTTCAGATAACAAATATACATATATAGTTTCTACTTTGTTAAAACCTTTTACGGTATGACTATTGTATTCTATTTTTGTCCTTCATTTTAAGATACACTTAAAAAATATAACTTTTCCGTATATGGGTAACGACTCGTGATTTCAAATAGGTTTGTTTCAAGTGGTTTCCTTTCTAATCTCAATCAAACAAATGTTAAAGGATAAGTATTTTCTGTTATGAAACTACATTGCATGGGAAAAAACAAATTAACAATTATTTCCTCCCCATTTAAAAAATCCAGTTGTCAGTTTCTTGTATTTTTACTCATTTCGTGTAATAGTTCTTTGGAATACATGAATTTTAGTTACATTTACACGATTTAAGAAAATATCCTGCATTTTATGCTATGAATATTTATCTAATTTAAAAAATATTCTTTGGTGATCTGTTCATCAAAGAGAACTGAAGGATAGCAAATTCATAGTGAAACTCATAAGTCGAAAATAAACTGACACGTCCACTCTGATATACATGTAATTATATGTTTCTATTTGTATCCATCTGACGAGTTTTCATATTTGCAATCATACCACATCTTCTTTTTTTATATTACCATGACTAAAAAAAGACACACAAACAGATAGACAAATAACAATAGATAAAACACAACATAGAAAACAAAAGACTTATCGGTCTTTTGTTGTTGTTGTGTTTGGTTATTGTTGTTTGAAAAACACAAACCCCGTCACAAACTGGTAGGGCCACATTTAAAAGAGTTTCTGTTTCCCCTCTCCCGGGTCTACCCTTTGTTAACAGACCAGACATGCAAGGCTTTTTTAACTTGATGTCATAGCATGTTCAAGTCCAGTCAAGGCCACTTATCAATTGTTTGTGCTCAATTTGAGTGTATCTTTTTAAATAATCGATCCTTTTGCTTTCAAGCACCTTTCAAACAAAAATTTGGTGAACATTTTTTTTTACCCCGGGGCTAATTTTTTATCCGGATGGGGGAGGGGAAACAAACATATTTTTAATGTTGGCATAGTGAACTCATGTGCTTCAGATATTCACCTCCTCAGCGGGCAATAATTGTATATTATTAGTTATCTTGGTGTAATCAGGGGTGTACAGAATTTTACACCGTTGTTGAAAATTCATACACCCTGAGGCGCCAATTTTTTTAAATTTTTTTTTAGCATTTTCTAATTATTATTTTTTTTCTAAATTTTAATTT